>JAVQJL010099534.1:0-11559 GCA_036024295.1 Nannoperca obscura
CCTGCGTAAAGATGAAAGTGACTTCGTACAGCCGTGATGTGCAGACGCTGTGCGCAGAGGTTCAGGAGCAGAAGTCCCATTAACTAGGTCAAGGCTCCGCTACACGCTCCGAAAGCCCACAGGCGATATGTGTAGCTCAGTGGTAGAGCGCATGCTTTGTATGTATGAGGGACAGGTGTCGTGCCAAGTTAAGTCCCCCCGTCAGATTCCGTATCCTGTCCGTATCTATTGTGTAATTCATCGTTTCAGTATTGTAGTTTTGTCAGCGATGCTTTGTAAAGTAAGACATGATTCAGCGATCAAAACTAAACGGAGAGTCCTCTGCATTCCTGCTGCACTGAATTAATAAAGTAACTGAACAACCAAGACAGTGACGTATTCTTTTCCTTATAATGTACCAGTCGATTACTTTGTCATCATATGTTACTTTTTGAGAAGCTAGATCCAGTCCCATTATAATTACCTATATAATTATAACATGTATCCAAGACAAACTCCGTCACAAAAAGTATCCCCTCTATAATGCCCAGATGATGTCCCACCATCAAGTGTTTTGTACTGTATATATGTCACATCACTACTAATAACCATGGTGATTTTAAAGAGGTTTCCTCTTTCCTATCCAAAGTTAAAGAGGGGGTACTTTCTGTGGTAGCCAGTCAACGCATGCTGCCAGGGGATACGGAATCTGACGGGGGGACTTAACTTGGCACGACACCTGTCTCAATCCCCAGCTGAGTTCAAAATGTGTTCATTACATAAATAATATGTAAATTTGTAACGTAAATGTAAATTTCTCTGTGGCACTTCATGGATTTCATAAGCAACACACTATAGTTGTTTATACAAAGAGTAAAGGTAAAAAAAAAACCAATATATACAGTGTTATCTTCATTTTAGATGTCAAAAACCGGGTCCAAATGGCTCTTTGGGTGTTAAAGGTTGCCGACCCCTGGATTAGTGCAACTGCAATGATCAAACGTTAGGTCCAAACAATACATACAATATATCTCTATACAATTATTTCTGTCTGTGGCCATGTTTCAGCATTTTCAGGCAAATCTGTAACATAATTAAGACCTCTTCTTGTCCCAGCTTACAAAAGCACACTAAGACAACTGCTGTTATGCTAAAATCTGTCATTACATTCTGATATTTGTGATCTTGGGGATATATATAGCTTGCTCATGGGAATTGTTGCGTCTCTGTAAGTAATACTATATAGAGTACAATCTAGACCTGCTCTATATGATATATATATTGTACATGAATATAGTCCATGTTGTGTATTCTGTGGGCCTGTGTGATGACTTTGCACATTTAATTTCAAATGTTCTTCTATATACAGTCTACTGTTTGTATATAGTGTCTGAACAGGCTCAATGAAATCAGTGCCCAATATAAATACTCATCTTGCTGTACACACACACACACACACACACACAGAGGAAACCATCCAACATGAGTTGTTGTGATGTAATTACTTTTCATTTGACGTGAAAAATTATTCAAAGTCAATGAGTTGGAAAGTGTTCTGCAGTCTATCACAGGAACTGGCATTGTTTACTTCCCTCCAGCACATCATTTGCTCTATCTTGCAGTCACAATTATTCTCTCTGTCTTACTGTCATACACATTCTACAACAGTGTATCACTGCATGCTTCATTTAACTAGACAGCAGTGTGCGCATGCGTGTGTGCAATCATGTTTCTGTTGTGGAATTGTGTTTTTGTGTCTATTTGTTTTCATTTGGGTGTCAGTTTGTGTTCGGATGCATCTGTTAGAAGATAAATCTGCCTCTTGTTGAGCTGTGCTAACAAACATCATTGTTATATATTATTTTATACCCCATTTACACCTAGTATTAACATCTGATTAATTGAAGTAGGCAGATAGACAAATGCCAATATTATTTCCAAATGTGAAGCAACCCAAGTTGTCCCATTTGAAAAAAAAGAAATACAGTTTACAGATTTGTTTTGGTTGTCTGGTTGTAGTTAAGTTGACTTTTTAATGAGGATATTTTTGTGAAATGTATACAAAATGTGTGGCTGCACCCTGTATCCTTAATTCGAAAAAAAGTGGACCCTTTTGTGGATTTGTACATCAGCATTTGTCATATGATCATCTTGGTTGTGTAGGGCCATATATACACCACATAGTTCCCTGCCCATGTAACCCTGAAAACCTATTTTCTCAATCAATCTTCTTACTATGTGTGAAAGTAAGAAGATATTTCTGCCAATGGTAGAACAGTCTTAGTTATTTCACATGAGAAATTTGTGTATTTGTGTTGTGATCTCTGCTCCTTTCACTGGTGTTGTCACATACTCCCAAACATAAGAGTTTGGCAACATTTGAATAAAAATGTCATGATATTTGTGGTACAAGGTGAAATGTGAATGAGGAGTACGTCCGGATCGGTCAGACCACATCTGGAGGGCTCACATTGTGATCAGACCTCAGCCAGGTGTAAATAACATTTGTAGAGTTTAGCCACATTCTAAAAAGGTTTAAAGGAAAAGTTTAAAGGTCACCCAACTCCACATCAACACCTTCCTCATTAACAGGAAAAGTAGAGCCCATACAGCACCCCTGCTTACCTTCACCTGAGACCGACCATGTTTGTTGACAGCTCTACCTACCCAATTTGCATATTTAGATCAGATCCCAATCAAAATGGGAACATTTCTAATAACCAGGTGTAAATGCATAGGCCTGTAATGGTAAATGGACTTCATGGTAAAGAGGACATCCCTTTTACAGCTCAACTTTAACAACATTTCCCAGTGGTGACAAAGCTGCCATGCAAGGTGCTGACCTCCACTGGGAGCAACTTAAGGTTCAATGTCTTGCCCAAGGAAACTTTGACATTTGGACAGGGTTAGGGGGACCGCCAACCCTGCGATTAACCGGCTCTAACTCCTATGCATCAGCCACCCAGCTCGAAGCTGCAATGAAGAACTGAATTTACTTTATGAACTTTATGGGGTGTGGTGTTTGGACAATGGCTGTGGCAACTCCTGTCATGGATCCATTATCCAACAGATCTGAAATCCTTTTCAACCTAGTATCGAATGACTATTGTATACCTATTCATTGTTGTCTATATGTGTATTTGCCTTTTGTCTTTGTCCAGTTTGACTCTGATAAAGAAACAGTTGTGTCAGAATGTTTAGTGTGCTTAAATCTATTTTCCATCTGACGTTTGCTGCCCTTGATCTGAGAAACACCTAATTCAGCTGCACATAGCTGGAAGAACCCATTTTTACCCTGCGGTCAGATGTCATTATGCAGATAATGTATCCAAAAACAAGATAAGATACTGTATGTTAACACCAGGTGGAAATGGTGTCTGACTGGTGTCAAGTGGCAGAGCTACAAAAGCTTACAGTCAGACATGATGCAGTGTTTGCCTTTGTCCACCTGATGGCAGTATGACTCCAGCTCTGAAACTTTGACTGACTCCTTTGTTTTCCTGCCAATTTCTCCTCTTCTGCTGCCTTTTTTTTAACAGCATCTATGAGAGGAGAGAAAAAGAGAAAAAAAGTGTCCCCAGGTTAAAATAAATAGCCTTTCACAGTTAATTTAATTGACTATTTTGTCCAAAATAGAGGTAATTCCGCCTTGGCTGCAATAGCAAACAATAATAGCATTGCCTTGGAAATCAGTTACCACGCGAACACACAGAAAGGCTTTAATCTGCTTCTATCACAGAGAAGCCACGGCTGAAGTTTGTTCAGAAACTGTCAGGCACCTGTTTTCTTAATTGTTGTAACATCTCTGCAGAGGATCAGTAAAGTATTTAACATTCAGTGGGAATGTAAAGTTAGACAACAGCAGAGCATAAAGGGCAGAATCATGTAGTACAATAAAATGTATTTAAATATATGTTTTACGTCCCTATTGCATTACTCTAAAATTAATTTGAATATGTATGTACATGTTGAGGACGCTTCATTTCCTTCATCAGGGGCATCATTATGTTTCATTATGTGTTGCAACTATGAAATAATTATGCAAGGATAAAACCTCTTGAAAAAATGGTTAAAAGAGAGGTTTTGGTCCAAGGTGTGAAATACTCTCTTTGTATAATTTCAGAGGTTCAGAGTTGAGGTCAGTGTCCAGAAGTGGTCCTTATCCTCCACTCTCTAACTTCTTAATCATCTGTCTCTCCTGCTGGCTAGATACACGTGTGTGTATTAGTGTCTGTGTGCGTGTGTCCCTCAGTGTCTGCCTGAGAAACAGAGAGAATGTCCGTTGGAGGTGTTGCTGTTCTCGCCTGTCCTGCTATCTCCAGCTGTGTGTCTACCGCCCCCCGCAGGCCAGCTGAGGTTACCCCATGCTGACCTGTTTAATTGTCTGCCCTTCCCAGGGCCCACCGGTGAGTGTGTGTGTGTTCCCGCTGCGCTGAGAAGGACAAGGGCGACAACATACACACGCACACACACACACACACACACACATGCACGCACGCACACAAGATACACACAAGGGGTAAGTGCATTAAAACATGGACAAAACCACACAGTGTCTCTGTTAGATACTGTCAGGCACATGTTGCAACCCATGTTGCATGTATGTCCCATTAAAATGTGCTTATAACAAGGAGCTTCCCTCAAGTCTGCCTCTTGTTTTGGGTGTGCTGAAACAAGTGTACACATCCCACAGATTCAGAAACTGCATCTGTAGCTAGTAGCTAGAGAAACAACTAAGAGAGCCAAGTCTAAACAAGCATGATTTGTGCACAATTCTAAGTGAGTCAGTCATACGACTTATGAAATTGATCACAATGTTGTATTGCCAGCTCGATTTGTAGAATAAGCATGAGTTGGTTGGTGAAAAACGGTGATGCTATTAACAGAAGTTACCACACACTAAGCTCCAATGTTTGTTTGTTTTTGTCACCATCGTTTCAATGCACATGCCTTGAAAAAGACCACTTGTGATCAAAAGGAACAATAAAATCATAGATTAGGTCTACATGCACAAAATATTCAGTTTTTGCCCTTATTCCAAAAAGGACAACATTTCTACTAAGCGGTTTACAGGGCTAATGATGATTAATATTCCACTAATATTCCCATTTACATGCATCCATGTTTGACCGTGTGAACTCAGCCTCCCTCTTTTATTCGTTCAGCCACGGGTTGGTCGGGGTGGCGATATTTGCGCATATTCAAAAATATGGTGATATCCAAGTCTTTCGTAATGTTTAAAAGTAGGCATGTTTCTCCTTACCATCAGAAATGTGGGCTTTTCTTTAGTGCATGCATCTCTACCTATGCTATTGAAATAATAATCAATAAAGCTAGTGTGTAGTCACCCTGTCATCTACTGTGTCTACTATATAGTTATAGAAATTATTTCAAATGTTGCGTTTGTCTTCTTTTCGTTTTTGCAGTTTCGGTAAAATAGGACATGCTTACAAGAGTTTGGCAAACAACTGAGAAAAATATATACAATATGACTTGTAAAAAACAAACACTACCAGCCCAACCCTGTTTTTATGTCCACTGGTGGAAGGAATACAGCTAAATGTGTTTAATGCAGTGGTTTATCCATTGACATATACTGGCGCTATCAACAAAAATGTGTAATTTCTTCCACAGCTTCAGATTTCATTCAAATTGGTTGTGTAGTTTTTGAGCAATCTGGTAAACAAAACTACATTTCTACAAGATCAAAAACAAAACCTAACTGGCACAGTGCAGTGTGCCATCTGTACTTAGAGTAGCTTCAGTTTTGTCTTTTTGCACCCTGCATGAAGGATGGTCATCATCACTGTCCTGTTTGTTTTATGGTCAAGCACTTGAGGGAAGGGCTATCTGATACCCCATACCAGAATTTCAGCTTCATGCCACAGTCACTGAGGCTGACTTGGAGGGCAGACATGGTTTGCCTCCACCTCTGGGAAGCCCAGAACCCATTAGGATGCACCTTGGTGGACCCCATTAGAAGTCAAGGAGGGTTAACTATCAGACTCTTAACACTGATACCATGTCACCTGAGTTCACTCAGATCAAGACTCTTCTAATGAACCTCCAACATGGCAGCAGTGTGCCGGCACCTGGGACCGCACTGTTGCCATAGGCTTTAGTAATCTGCAGGATCATTTCTACCACAGCTGCCTGCAGCTTCTTTCTGGAAAATAATGTGACGGTAAGGTAAGAAGGTAACAACATTTTTTCTCTCATACAAAGGACATTTAGAGAAAGATTTGATATAGAACTTGATTTGTCTATAGCAGCTATGTGTTTGTTTGACACAACGTCTGTATTTAACAAGAGCATGTACACCCAGACTCCCTTATGTAGGTAGAATGATCATCTATAGTGCTGATTAGGATCCTCACTTTCTCCTGGTTTTAATGAGTGATGTGTATCTGGATACATTACAGGATAATGACATCCGATCCACAGGAATTTGCATTGACACTTAGTATTAACTTGAGTTCACATTCTTTTTTATGTAAATTAGTTGGAGGGTTGGTGGACTCAACAAACAGGTGAACAGGGGTCGTTAATTTTTACATGACTTTGTTGCGAGGGAAGACTTGCTAGCTACTGCTACCAGTTGTAGTTTTTAGCTGGGCTTGCTGGACTTTTCAACCTGCTGGATGGATTTTTTTGTAAGAATGCCTTCTTACATTTACATGTATTCCAGATCACATGGTGAGCTGTCTCTGGCCAATCCAATCGCATTTCCTTCACAATGCGTTCTGCATGCATTTACACCTGCATTAACGAGATCACATGTTAATGCCAGCTGTAAGTGGGATCATGGAGATACTTACTCCAGTGTTGCAGCTGGATTTGCCACTTTATAAGATAGCTGGACTTTCATATAAAAAAAATCCACAAAAACACCTTTTCAGTACTAGAGCAAACACAAGCGGCTTGGCAGCAAATCACAAGAAGAAATATAGTGTAGATTAATATGAAATCTATACTTTGTGTCATGGTGGAGGAGTGGATACCTTCTAGCGTGTTTGTGAAGTGAGAGCTGAGAGGGATTTCATAGTGTGCTCTCAGTCGCGGATCATAGATGCTCAGCCACCCCAGGGCAACATGGGGCATCAGGATGAACTACAGGCCAGGGGAGGGAGGCTGACATGTTTCTTAACTGTGTGTGTGAGTGTGTGTGTACATGTGTGTGTGAGCGTGGAGATCATGGGTGTGTGGGGGCTATTAGTGGGAGGTGTGTGACTTGGCGGTAGTAGTGGTTGCGGTAGGGTGGATACTGAGGGATGGTTTGTGTGTGTGTGTGTGTGTGTATGTGTGCGTTTGCACTTCCATGCCAGCCTCCAGGCCGGCCCCATAGTAATTACACACTCCAGTGACTGGACTGGAATGGGAAATTGAAGGCCTGGGCAGGAGGCCCCAGCTGCCTCACTCTCCCTCCCCATCAGCCTGCTGCTGATTGAGCTAGCCTAACACACGCACACACACACACACACACACCCACACACATATATACACTCTGAGATAGCCATGCCCACACATGCACACTTTCGCTCTATTTCACTTTTGCATACACAAGCACTGTCTCACTCTTTCTCTCTCTCAAACACACACACACACACACACACACCAATCCTCAGAGGAAATTCTGCTTTTGTGTTGCCGTAATGAGATTCTCACATACCCGGCCTTATTTACCAGCCCAGGCCAATAAAGGGTGGGCCTGAGTGAGTGAGGGGTTGGTGTTCATGTGCGTGCGTGCATGTGTACAGCATGTGTGTGTTTGAAGGCGGCAGTATGAGCTCATCTAGCCAGCGTCTCATCTCGATGATGACATCCTCAAATCAAAATACCTTCTCCTCCTCCAGCATCCAGAATAAGGAGGTTCAGGTGGCGTGGTAAAAAAAGAGGATGAAATAAATCTAAAAAAACAGACAAAAAACAAGATGGCTTTCATTGATTACCCTGCTGTGTTTCTCTTTGGAAAGGCATGTCCATATCCATCATGTATCTGTGCTGAAAACGCCCTGGCCTGCACCCAAGCACTGTCATTTTTGATCAAGATAGTTAGGGGGGGGGTTGGGGGGGGGGGTTGGGGGTCACAGCCAAGTTGGCATTTGTTCCTCATCAGCCTCTTTCCTTGTCTGTCACACATACACCAATGCCAGCTCTCTCCATTACACAGTAGCACTGAATTCAGCCTGATACTGACGGGTTTGGACTGAAACTGCCAGGTGCTATTCAACCACAGATAAAGAGCCATAGTTAGAAACAAATACCCCCCCCCCCCCAAAATAGTGACATTTTTGGAATGCTCATAGTAGTAGTGGCTAAGTATATGCACCTGTACTTAAAATCATCACATACAATTATTGAGTGTTTTCAACCATAATGTCAGTGAATGCTACAGGAGACCAATGTAATATGGTAATATACATATCGTTTGACCATGCCAGTGTTTCTGTCTGCTACAGCATAGCCCAGCCACTTTATTACAAATACCAAGTACTTTCCAGTACCACATTGTTGTATTTTTCAAGGCATACCAACATAGTATTTTGGATGTTTGATTTGCTTTTTTGTTGACATATTAAAATAATTTTTTTAAGCATTAAATTATATTACACAGACCCCCTTGAGCGGTTGATGCCTGCTCAGTCATAGAATTGTACATGTTTAAATTTCCATTTTTCTAAGCACTTTAAGAAAGTTCTTCCCCATCCAAGTTGACTAATATCTTGTTTTATTCATTATGTTTGAACAGAAGGTGTTCCTGTTTTTGCTTCTACTAATTTCTGTTCAGTATGAAAATCTATTCTGTTTAAGTCATAGGTAATCCATAACGGTGGACAGAATTGCATTAGCAGCTTTGGAAGAAGGCAACAGAAAACCAATGATAACCACCTTTACACTACCTACCCAGCACTCTAGCAGACAGCTGCAGTTAGCGACTAGCTGGTATATACAGTAGTGGAACATTTAGCATCTAAAGAGCCAAATATTTTCTCAGGTGTTGGTGGAGACCAAAACACAACACAAACACAGCTTCAGCTGAATGCTAATGTTGCTATGTCTGCCGTGTAAACTGTTTGCTAACATGTTAGCCATAAAACTGATCCAGCTGATAATATGTCACTGTTGTCACTTTGTTTTGCTACCCCAAGGTCACAAATAAACTAATACAGCTTTAAGTTTTAGCTACAGATTTAAGTTAATTATAATATTGTAGAGAAACCAATAAAAACCAATGGCTGCCTGAAAAAAATTATGAAATGTAATTATAAAGTACATGTGATTTGTAGTAAATGAAAATGTTAATTTAATGCATGTATAGACAACCAATCAATCAATGCTGTAGTTATATTTAATCAAATAAACTGCATCATATTGATAATGAGTTTAGCAATTTTTCAAAAAATGTAAAAACTAAAAGAAAAAAAAAATACACTGTACACACTTGTTGCTATCACCTCACAACAGAATTTGTCATTTCTACTGAGTATATGGCTGTGATAAAGGCACACCATTCCCCTCCTCCTCCTCCTCCTCCTTCATTTCTTCTCCTGACTCTTTACATGTGGTGGGGGGTGAGGAGGGTGTGCGGCATGGATGAGGCAGATTGTGCTTGTGTGTCGGAGGCCGTGGTGTTAGCGGAGGAGGAGAGGGAGGCTGTCTCTTTGAGGATTCGGCCCGCTCGCCTTGCCTCGTCTCGCCTGCCTGGCTCTTTGAAGCTGTTCGATGACCGCACAGGGCAACATCACCGCAGGTGGGGGGAGACGGGTAGTGGTGGTGCTGGTGGTGGTGGGGTATGGAAGCCTGTCATTTGTATACAGCTGTTTCTTTCATCTTGTCTAGCTCCCCTCCTCCTCCTCCCACTCCTCTATCTCTTCCTCTACCCTCTCCTCTTCTATTCTTCTGTTGCCGTTGCTTCGCTCTGTCTCCGAGACCCCTTCAAGCTCTTTATGGAACTTGTGTGCTGCGTCCAGGCACCCAGGCCTGCAGCCAGGCGAGCTGGAGCAGGTTGCAGGAAGTGGAAATAATTGTGAAAGGTGCCAATACAATGGCTATCATTAAGATCAAATGAAAGAGTTCGTATGAAGTTGGATTTATTTCGTGTGCACTGCACATCTAATTCTGATTTCAACCTTGGGTTCTTTCTGTATCACACTGTGAATATCTTCAGCTTTATATTGTTGATTTATTGCAACAACAAAAGGATTTGATGCATCTTCTCTGTAGCTCTGTGGTAGGACGTACTGGTAAGCCCAGTCCAGTGGGATGGAGATAAAACCAACATAGGATTATTCTCTTGACAATATGGCATTTATTACTAGAAAAGAGTACATACCTCGCACAACATCGCTTAAGACCATTTCTGAATATCTGTGTACATACTTGTGGCATGCAAATGATCATGATCCAATAAAGTTATTTAGACAATAAGACTAAATTGCTTTTTTGGTTACAACTTATATTGTTATGCATTGTTTTCTCTATTTTATTGCTATTGTTAAGATATTCAAGGCATTATACTTATAGAAATGACATATCTTAAACTAAGGTGAAATAAATGGGGATTGGAAAATGAAAAAAAGGGATTTGCTTGAGAAGTAATTGACTTCAACCATCATGACTTGAATAAAACAATGTCTACAACTTCAGTCCTCTGTCAGTGCCTAAATAAGATGTGTTAAAGGCACAGTACTGAGTGCGGATAACCCGCGTTTAGGCAGTACTCAATAAACAGCCCAATAAACAATCACTTTAGGTACACATATACAACAGGAGAGAATGGAGGGCATCTGTTCTCTCATAATTATGTGGGTGAGATGCAGCTGAAACGCTTCCTATGTAGACAAGCCTTTATTTTCAACTTTCTGAAAGTATTATCCTAGTTTGGGGCCGGCCGTGGCGCAGGAGGTAGGGCAGTCGTCCATCAATCGAAGGTTTGGAAGTCGCTTTGGATAAAAGCGTCTGCTAAATGCCTAAATGTAATGTAATGTAGTTTGACAAAATAATCTTTGGAAATTCAGAGTCCAGCACATGAGCATACAAAGTCAGCTACTCGTCCTAATTATTCAGTTCATGTATTTGTGTGAAGTATTTATATTTTAATGTCCTTGTTTTTATCTTGTAGATGAGCCTTGTTGGTGTATCTTTGTAATTGTTTGATATTCCCTTTTCCAGAATTACCCAATTTATTTAGCTAGTTGGAGGTAGATTTTGGCTAGCACAGAGCTGTTGGCATTTCATTGCTTCTTCTGCTGAAAGCTGAAAAGTCCTAAAATATACATTTAAACCAGGCAGTGTAAACCTCCCAACAGTTCTCAACACAGATTACTGTCTCCCCCAGTGTAGCCTGACATATTCGTGTTATTATTATGAAATAAAGTGATATTCTATATAGAATACGGTTTACACACAATGATCAACCATGTTAATGTGTATTTTATGTTAAATATATTTTAGAGAAGTCAAATCACATCCAGGCCAAACCACTAGTAATATACTGAGATGTGTCCACTAGGTGGCGCTACGGTTCATTTTGATTTAGTGGAGAAGAAAACGACACGATAGGTTTCAGGGAGAATCTGC
>JAVQJL010099540.1:0-46089 GCA_036024295.1 Nannoperca obscura
CCCCCCCCCCCCCCCCCCCCCCCCCCCCCCCCCCACCGGGCGAAGAGTGGGAGAGAAATTTGAATTTCTGCTAAACCACGTCACAACAACAGGGACTGCGACAAAGAGACACTTTGATAACTACATGGGCCAAGAATTAAACATTGCTTCTCCATGGTGATTATATGTAATAGGGGCATTAATCATAATAAAGACACCCACTGACATGTTTCTTCAGTGTCTCAGTGAAGATTTGGGTAAGAGAAGAGAAAATGAAGATGGAGAAAAAAAAGGTTAAGGACTTCAGTTTAGCAATGCAACATGTTATCTCTGCTTCGGGCAATTACAAATGAAGGAAAGTAAACCTTTACTGCAAATAATCCCTGTCTGATCCTTTCTAAAAATCTTTTTATTTTAAACAAGTGAAAGTAGAGGGAGATCATTTTAACAAATGGAACAATAGGACATTAACATCTAGAAAAATGAAACTAAGATGATTGCATTAGAAACGATTAAAAGAATTGTTATTAATGCCAGATTTTTCCACATTTTTAAAGAGACTTTAAGGACACAAATTAGCAGATTTTTATTGTGTAGCTTTCATTCTTTGAAATAAAGCTTGTGCACATCTCCTTGATATATACTATTTTGCTTTGTGACATTCATTACATATTAAAGGCATACATTTTCCTCTAATGGAAAAGATCAGACCTTAAGGTGTAAGTGCTTGTGATTTATGAGTATTCAATATATCAAGTAGTTTACTGACAGGAAATTATTTAAATAACTGAATATTCTATCAAACATTGGATGCTTACAGCTTCACAAATGCTAAGAGTTGTTCTCAATTTCATATTAGAGCTGAAATCACCTTGATGGTTCCAGCTGTTCACAAATATCTTTGTCCAATAAATATAAATATTTGGGTTTTTTGGAGATTTCTGGGAAATTGTGACATTTTCCCTATTGATAATACCATGTAGATTTATTGATAATGAGTTGCAGCCCTATTTGAAATCCTGTTGGGAGGTTTTGACAAAGACTAAGTTAGCGAAATCACTGTTTGTTCTTCTTTGGTAATTCTAAAAGAAACTCCTATTTATGAATTAACAAAGGATTTTTTCTTTTCTTTTTTGGACAGATGCAGAATAATGAGTGATGGAGCAGGAAGCTGCTGTCTCCTGCAAACTCATGAACATCCTGCAGATGCACAGACGAGGTCCTGAGAAGAAAAGAGAAGGAATGTCACACTGAGGGACCTCCACAGGCTTAGTCATCCCATTCATATCTCTCTGAGTAACATCGGTAAAATTATCACTGCATCTTTATGAGTCTGTTATCCTGCTCATCATTTCCCCACCTTTGTTCTCAGTTTTCCATCTCTCCCTCTCTCGCCCGCTCGACGTGCAGTCGAGGCAGCGGACTTGAGGCTTGAGGGTTTCTGTGGAATGCAGGGTCTTGGTCTGGGTCTCGACCAGTCTGCACTCCGGTGATTTCTACTGTTTGGAGTTTGTGTTTTCCCAGAGAAGCTTCTGGTCTGCCGCCTACCCCCTGTCCTCTTTCTTAAACACACACACACATACACACACAGATGTATGTCCAGTGTACTGGCTGGCAGCCAAAGTCATCATTAAATCTGAGCAACTGAACTCTAAATCCCAAAATAAACCACAACATCTGGGAACACAGTACAAAAGCTAAAGTCACAGCCACAGTGACAGATTTTGAAGATTGTGGAGAGACTGGAGGATTTGAAGACATGGTGTTCTATTAAACATTATTCATTTGTATAATTGTAATCTGGAAAAATCTGAACATTGTGCTATAGTTTGAAGCTGATCAAGATTAAGCATAAGTCTGAATGCATGTATGACTTTCATGCAGACGACCAGAGTGTGTATGCCCTCACAAACCTTAACTTTCTATTTTGTGGTTTTATTTACCATAACCACCATCTTTCCTTAACCTTAAGGGTATAACATTTTAGGAAATGTTCTTTTTGGCAGTTAGTTATATCTGTTATATCTGTTTGCATATTAATTTTAATTTTGAGATACCCTTTCCTCAGGGCAGTAGCTACTATTAAAGACAATGAGGTCATGTCACATGTCACAGGTCACCCTACACCCTACACAAATTGATGTGTAGGGTGACAACAATTTGAATTTTATAAGGGGTTATTGTGTCTAACTATCCACTGGTTACCTGCATGCAGAATATGGCAACGCTCTTTTCTAGTGAGATTCCGCTGAAGTCATTTTAGCTCCCCATAGCGCTGACAAAGAGCAGTAAAGAGATGTTTGTGGGGAGTACAAGAGCAGACAAAGAGTCGGAAGGGCGTGTCAGATGCTCATGTTCCTTAAAGCGTGGAAATGACCTACTGGGTGAGAGGCCCAATTGCTGCAAATCAGTCACCCATGGGCCCTTGGCTTCTTATAGGAAACACGTCAACGGGTTGGTTTGTCCCGCTGTCTCCGATTCATCCTGTGCAAGCTTCTCTTGTTTTCCTTGTCGGTGTCCAGTATGATTTTTTCCTGCACTTTATTTTTAAGATTGTTTACATATTCTAACCAAACAGCTCTGAAGAGACAACTTCCAGGTCCGAGTTTAAAACTGAATGCAGGACTTGAGTGGATGTGAAGCATGCAACATCATGGCTGCTGATAAATTTAGAAGCTGCACACTGTGAGGCAGCCATGGATGTTGTGTGCCAACAAAGAATTTAAAGAAAACTGTTATCTTTAATCTACTACATCGCCTCCATCATCTTAGCGAGAGGCCACAATGCTAAAAATGTATGTGAATTAATATGGATTTCTCTTGAGTCCTATACAGAAACCCTGGAGATAAAGTAGACACATTGTGTAGTATCCATTATGGAAACTTAAAGAAAGGCTGCAGGAGGTTTCAGATGAAAGCAATTCTTTTGTAACCTCTCATCATTAAGAGAGGAAGGATTCGGTTGACCAGAAAACAAACAAAGGAAGCTGACTACCGGCCTGCCACAGTACCAGAGGGAAGGTTAGTTACCATAAAAGGAGCAGGTCTCTGCCAGAGACAAAGTAATACACAATACCTTTTATAGATTCATGCACTGCTCCTAAGTATCCCTGTTGTATCATGAAATGCTTAAACAAATGCTGTTTGTCGAGTGTCCAAAAGTTCATAACAGGATTTCCCATGATCGTATCAGACGGAGTTTCCCTTTGCAAGACGAAAAAAAAAAAAGCTCAGTGCTGAGCAGCTCAGATGGGGAGGATGAGGCACAAGGAAGGAAATACTGTTGATATTGTTCAGGAGTGAAAAGCTTTTGTGTTTCATTGTCACTAAAGTGGCTGAGGTAATGGGAGAGTATGGCTCAACAAGTGAGATTGTATTTAATGTAAATAAAATAAGTTCAGGAAATTGGAAAACCGTGATGGCATTAAAGGTCACAATGCTGAAAATTGACTGCAATCTTCCTCACTTCTCTCTCACACACACACAAACACGCAAAGAGTTTCTAAGAGCAAAGAAATGTGTTTTCCATATTTCATTATGTTTTAAACAATTGTGGAGGAAAAAACGCCAGATTTTAAAATACTAGAATGAAATAAAGTTAATTGCCAATTATTTTCATTATCAATTATCAATTAATCGTTTATTTTTTCATATTTGATTTTTCAAGCAAAAATGTCAAACATTTACTGATTCCAGCTTCTTAAATGTGAGGATTTGCTGCTTTTTCTTTGTAATTTATGAAGAGTTGTTGGGTTTTGGACTGATGGTTGGGCAAAAGAAGCATCTTTAAGATGTCATTTTGAGCTTTGGGAGATTGTAATGAGCATTCTTGCAATTTAATATACTAATCGCTTATTTCTCACCAATATTGTAGAAACCAAAAAGCCAATTTTGCTAAACACATCTTTAAACCATGTTACCAATAAAAATGTCCAAATTTTTATACATTTCTGTAAACGTGATTTGTATTTAATGTGTTTATATTATATATTATTAGATTTATATTCATTATATTTTATGTGTGTAGAATTGTATTATATATTTACATTTTATTTTATAAAACTTACTTATTTACTCTCTTATTTAACACTATGCTGTTGCGCAAACTCACCGGAAGGAAGTGGAAAAGTCACATGACACGACCAAAACAAATATGGTGGCCACAATAACGATGGTAAACATTTCGATGCTTTTTGTGTGTTTTTCTTCGTCTCTCTTGATTTTGCCTGTTGGTTTTCCAGGTCACATATTTTTTTAAAGTGGCCAAATAACTGATGAAATGTTTCCGGAGCAAGTTTTGAACGCAGAACTAAAACGAAACCAAGAAAACTAAACGGAAGTGTCTGCATCTCGTTTGAACCTAAACATCCGCCTCTGTAACTCCGTAACGTGTGTTTTCCGTGCAAAGCTTTGATGTTGCAGACGAACAAACACGAGAAAAACATGAAAAGTAATTATATCGTCCTTTTGTCGGAACAAGAAAAGCTGTACTGTTTCGCCTGATGCAAAGGACGAGCTAACGGTCGGAGCAAGATGTAACTGTTAGCTAACGTCTGAATATCTCACGGAGAACAAATAAACAAGACATGGACGTTTCCGTGGAGACAACCTGAGAGCACCGATAGGTAAACACCGATAAGTTAAAGATACATTACCATGGGTTTGGTGAACTTTGTAATCTCCACTGTGGGAAAATGCCTGGACGCCGTCTGTTTACTGCTGGACCTGAATTTTGTCATCGTCCACACCGTGGTGCGGACGATCCTGGCGGTTATCGCCTTTATAACCAGCCTGCCCACCCTCCTTCTCAACTCAGTGGTGGAGTTGGGAAACGTAGTGGTGTGTTGCTTGTTGTCCATGGCAGAGGCGACGTCAGACGCAGCCCACGGTGCTGTCACCATGCTTGGGAACTTGGCTCTGGCTCTGGAGGGGCTTCTGGAGAGCCTGAAGATGGTGGGTTACCTGTCCATGCACGTCCTGCTTCGTGGGAAGGAGCATGTGTGTCGAGGTCTGCTGTCGGTGCTGGAGGGCTGTGGCATCGCCGTCAGCCTGGTGGTCTATTTCACCAACACCGTGGTCAACTTTGCACTCATTGCCACCCAGAACGTTTACCAGGCGGCGGTCAGTGTGTGGCAGACGGTCTCCAGCCCGCTTCAGAAGGTGCTGGAGCTCACCTTGACCTCCTTCACCTTTCTGTACAGCAGCCTGGTTGGGACGTCGGCCTTCCTGTGGTCGCCCTGTAAACTTGTGTTGGACTTTGTGGTCTCGCTGCTTCATATGTTTATCAGCATCTTCATATTGAACATCTATGGCCTGCTGCTCACTGTCACAATTGCTCTAACTACCACTGCCTACCTGAACCCAGCGCTGACCCGACAGGCTGCCGTGCAAATTGTGGATTACATTAACTCTTTTCCTGCTCTACGAAGACTTTATCTGGCTCTCCACCGCCTCGCTTCAACCTTGCGGAGTGCCCCGCGTTTTGTACGTGGTGCCATGCAGCGCCTGTCCAGGATACTCCATCACCTCTACTTTTTAGAGAGGAGACTCTGGCGACAGCTGTCTCGACTCAGCAGCCAGCTAGGCCTGGCTCTGAGGACGCAGCTCCACAGGGACAACGACAACAGAGTGCGAGGCGACGGCGACCCAGGAGAAGAGAGGCGGGACCCACCGGATGGAAGAGCAGGAGATGGAGTCCACCAGGAGGTGCTGGGTTTAGTTTCCCCCTCATTGAGCACAGACAGACCACTGAAGAAGCAGTCGTCTTCGGGCACGGAGAGTAAACCTCTGCCTGCCGAGGACCTGCTGACTTTGCTGAAGGAGCAGGAGGACAGGAAGAAGTGTGTGATCTGTCAGGACTGCAACAAGACGGTGGTGCTGCTGCCCTGCAGGCACCTCTGCTTGTGTAGAGACTGTACAAACATCCTGTTGAGGCAGCCTGTGTACCAGCAGAACTGCCCGCTGTGTCGGCACATGATCCTCAACACTATGGACGTGTATGTATGAGGGACCAACGGCAGCGGAACTGTGGGCGTCTGACTACATGGAACATCCTATCAGTATCCATACTTCAAGTTTTATCACCACTGAAGTTGTATGACAGGATAAGTCTGGTAATATTCTACATTTTCTCCAAAAATCCTGTAAATAATAACATGGAAGTCTCTTAATATCTTCCCCTCTGCCCTGACGGTGGCCCCAAGCCTATTCATTTCCTCTAAAGTTGTAAATCTTTGAACACGGCTCACAAATATGTGTAAAAGTGTTAAAGATGTGTTTCTCAAACAGGACTAAACAGTGCAAACAGGTGTGAATGGGCTTTGACTACACAAACACTACTTGTCTTGTACTTTGGATTTATTGACAACAAATAGAGAATATCACCAGACCTATCTTATAAAATTTGGTTTCAGGTCTGTGCACATTTTGACAACAGGAAACAAATGCATAAACGTGCTGTATCCGAATTCCATGCTACATACTAACTGTATACAGTATGCACTATATACTAATCTTTATAGTATGCTGTTTTTGCAGTTAGTGTTCAAACAAATCATCATACCTAACTATTTTAACTAACAGGAAATTACTTGCACAGTCGAATCAAACTACAACATTAGAATAACACTACAAGTAAAAGAGAGAGCAAAATATTTTCCCAAAATTGTAACTGACCTTTCACAATTCGTTTTTTATTCTTTTCCAGCTGTGAGCAGCTCGTCCATGTTCTTTGGAAGTTTGTGCGTTCTCAAGTTTTTTTTTTAATATGCACACTGACTGTTTTGAGTGTAATTTATGTTGTTGCTTTTCTAGTGTCAACACACTCAAATCCTGCTTAGACGTAGTCTGTATTGTGGATTTGGGAAACAGATACAGTCTCTGTTTTGGTACTAAGATGTTTAAATATTCCAGTATTGCCAGGCTGAGTCTCAGGTCCTGTAGCCATGGGAACCCATCAGTGCCCTCTCTGATGCTGAAATGTTTACCGCCTCTCATGTCTTAAAATGTTGCGCTTTCAGTGGGCCATGCTGTGAAGAAACGAAACTGACACTGTGCTTTTTTGCATAAGTATACAAATGAATCCACACATGCTGTATGTATGAACGCTGTGTGTGTGTGTATAACAGTGTATTATTCCACGCTGCACCACCATTTAATCTTCTGTTGCAAAGGCTTTTACCATTTAAAATATACTTCTGCATGGCCACTTCTCACAAAGCAGTGTAAAAGAGTAAAAAACGTTTATCTGTATTTAAGGAAAGCGATTTAATATTTTCCAGTCAGGCCTGATAGATGCAGCTTTATTCCATTTATTTGTTCTATTGATAGGCCTTATTCCAGTCTTCCACCCAGAGCCATGTTACAGTCGCCACCAATACATAATCCATAAAAGGTTTTCCCTTTCCTTTGTTGTTGTCATAAAAAAGATTTCTGTTGTATAAAAGGACCATAAACTAATAAGGCTTTACAATTTAATTTTGCCTTCGTTTCTCATTTGTCGCAGTCGAAGCTGAGGTGTTAATATTGATCTGTGTTTAAAGTTTACAGGGTATTATTGTGACACCACTTCATGCGTTGTTATGGAAGGTATGTGGTGTGGAGTCAGACCTGTCATGTGCCCTCATTTGCCTTTTGAAACGTTTTTTTCTTTTTTTCTGAAAGTAATTTCTATCATTTAAATTCTGCATTGTTTTGTGACTGGAGCCAATCTCTGTCATTATGATATCCCCCACTACATTACACAGACACCCTCAATGAAAGTGGCCTGAATGTCAGTTTTTTGATAAGGTTGTAAATGGATTTTAGAGACTAGACTGTAGTCATTATAGACTACTACTCTAAGGTATTCCTTAAAAGGCCAATGGCATTCCTAACTAAAGATTGCAGTGGACTAAAAACAGCTCACATGACCATCATCTAATGCTAGTTGCAGTTTGTATGACACAGTGTGGGACAATGTGACTTGAAAACATGAATGTTGTGATATTTTTAAATGCTATGGTTGCCACATAACGGGCAAGTCTTCATAATAAAACAAGAATCAATGAAACTGTCTCTTATGTACTTCTTCATTAGTCCAACACATAATGCTTGTATATGTTGTCACACCCCAACTCTTAGACTGCAACAAACCCCGGGAGACAGACATATTAGGGCTGCAAATAACGATTAATTTACAGATGATCTTGATTAATCAGTTAGTCAGCACATAGCGCAAAATGCCCAAATTCCAAGAGCTCATGACAACATAAGAAAACAAAATATTTACAATTGATAAGCTGGAAACACCTTACAAAATGTGTTAAATTGTTAATTATCAAAAAATGTTCAAAGCAGTTGCTGATTAATTTTCTGTTTTGATTAATAGAATCATTGTTTCAACTCCAAAACGCATTTACACATTTACAAAGTAGTAGAAAATAGTACAAACAAATAGGTGGGTAAAATCTGTATTATCAGAAGTGTTGAGCAGTGATTCCCAACAGGAGTATGTGAACCCCAGAGGCCCATGGGAAGATGGTGGACTAGCTCAGCTGATTTAAGAAAAATTATAATGTTGTAACACCTGAACATGATGCCATCAGGAGTGAGTGAAAGCAAGCCAGTAAGGGGGGCATGCAGAGAAGTAAAAATAATCTTGCAGGTATAGAGTTAGCTTAATTATACATTGTGTAAATGTACATCTTCTGCAACTGCAAGTGGTAGTGAATGCAAACATGACCAAACCTGATGGAAAACACAAAATGTTCCAGGATCACTCTGTTTTATTTCAAACATTTTTTATACCAACATCCACTTTTATGTAACTAATAGTGTTAAACGACATCTGGTTTATATCAGGCAAAAAAAAAAAAGGTCGGTTAACCACGGGTGTAGGGAGTGGATGAGTGACAGTGGGCTGCAGGATAAAACAACAGAAAGGACTTTATGCATGGTGTAGGTGTGTCCCATGCTGCCTTCAGGGGCAGCCCCAGAAAAACAGCAGCAAGCAGAGAAGGCCATCACAAAAGGCCTTTTTCACGTCACAGTAAGAAAAACACAAGTGTAAATAATCAAATGAATGACACCAGAATTCCATTTAGCTGCTTCAGTTTCAGGACGCTGGTTTTGTGCTCACTGTCACACTGTCATGGCTTACTGGGACACGTACATTTAACTCTATATTGCCCTACCTCCTGCGCCACACCCGCAGGTCGTCCATCAATTGTAGGGTTGGCGGTTCGATCCCCGGCTCCTCCTGTCCTTGAGCAAGACACCGAACCCCCAGTTACTCCTTATTTGGAAGTCGCTTTGGATAAAAGCCTCTGCTAAATGCCTAAATGTAACGTAATGTATATTTAATAAAACTAAATATAGTGATTTTCACAACTGGAAATACAGTAGGAAGTATTTGCACAGGGGGGCTGGACACATGAGCGAACAGATCCCTTTTAACTTCTTCAGTGTTTGGTGGAATCTTTCATGTCTTGTGTCTGTGAGGATAAAGAGAGTGTTTTGGGGCTGTAGAAGGATTGCAGAGTTGGTTTTATGGGACCACTTCCGTCACCATATGAGAATTCACTGGAGCCTTGGGGTTTACATCTTCATTCCCGTTCCCAATGTCGTCTCTAAAAATATCCCCAGCTCCACACCAGACATCTGCTAAGACAAAATAATGCACTCAGTGACATTAATCAACAATATATTGGAATTTAAGCGTATTTTTGCAGTGATAGTGAGACCTGAAAGGATAGGAGATATGAAATGTTACCCTCTTTATAACCGAGAGGTGTGCGTTGGTTTCTAATTTGAACACTTTCAAGTTCAGGGGTGTGTTTATTGTCTTCTGACCCACAAGTCCAGCCTCAGCAGTGTTTATGTGTTAGTTGTAAATGAGGATGGTGCTAACAGAGGAGAGGAAGCTTAATGTAATGGGAAGCTGCAGGAAAGAGTAAACCAAGGAGCGCGTTATACTCCGGAGATTCAACCTCTTCCTTCTGACCCCCGGAGGTCCTGGTCGGGAGGAGTGTGGGAAAATTTCAGACTCTAGTGCACTCTTCCCCACCTCACTCAGGCTCTGTTTTTTTCTGTTTATAATCACTGTCTCCATCTCCTACTCTGACTCTTTATTTTCCCGCCCATCTCTACATTGCATGCTTTAATTCTGGTGTCTTACTGAGTGGGAAAACCTCTTCAAATACCAGAAGGGTTCAAGCCATCATAACAGTAAGCATGTGCCCGGCTAAAATGTCAAACATGGTGAATTTATAACAGCTACAAACGGTGCTGATCTGGCGTCGACCCTGACCTCTGACCTCCCTGTGGGGGCTCATGGGCAATAAGAGAATTCCCCTGCATAGATGAGCTTTAGAGTAATGTGTTTATTTCGGATACTGGCCGGCCTGACATGACACGCCCTCCTAATTCAAATACAAAACAGTTCAAAGGGGACCACTATTTCATAGATAGAAAATGAAATCTGGAGATTTATAAAATGTAAAATAACTCAAAACAGACAGAAAACCGTGTCACTGAATTGAAATGGTAATCAAGGGTTTGACAGTAATGCAGGAGACAAAGAAGAAGAGACCGGCAGCTCATTAGCCCTGGCCTCCACCCAACCACGACTCAAATATAATTAAGAGGTTTGTTGTAATTAATCCAGATAATCCTGGGCAGCCTTGAATAAATGCAGTGAGTGATGTATGGGCCACGCAGAGATTAAACTGGTGACTCCCGAAGTAGGAAGCTGGATGATAGCCATCAGGTCAGAGGGCTCATTATAGGAGCCCCCCCCCCGTGGTACTACTCATACTGTGCAGATAGGTGCACTGTTACTCATTTAAATACCGCGCCTTTTTAAATTGTTTTTATGTTTTATTGTTTTATAACATTGAACCAACACATCTAAATAATCACTGGTGCAACCAGTGGGTTTGAGAAGTCAAGTAATGAGTACAATGGAAATCACCTGTGTCTAGTTATTTGATCGTCGTATAAATACAGCTGTGTTTGAAATTGTTGGTGAGTCTGTGTCGTGGCAAAACCTACAGCATGAAATTAATACTTTGTATGGAAAATGTTTCACTCACAAAGAATGAAAAAGAAAGCTACAGTAAAAATGACTAATATAGCTCTTTTAATAACTGGTTTCAGTAAGAGTTTGCTTAATTACTATGTGCAGTTAAAAGAGGCCAGTGTAGGTCCCTGACTATCACCGGTTCAATGTGAGAACACCTTGAATATCTGATTCGTTCAGTAATACTGAAGTGCATCTTTTCTTTTTAGAAATCCTCTGAGAGATTACTTTGCAATAAAAACAAGGCTGAAAGTAAACTTAAGTGGAATTTCTTCATGATTGTGAACTGTAGTCTAATGTTCAATAATTGTTAGGGACAATAGTTAATCAAAAATCTATTTTAAATACAATACCTGATCTTAAATTCTAAACTAAAAATAAAATGCAAAAGCCCTCAATCTTAGTAAAGATGACATACTTTATTAACTCAACTACCTTCTCAGGAATTTGGAAAACTAGACTACGGGAAGACCCCTAAAGGGACAAATTAATGAGAATAAACTTAAATTTAAAATCGTCCTCAACATGTACCCAGAGTCATAGTCGTAGCTGTTATCAGTGGAGAGTAAAACCCTCTCTCACACGCGGCTGCATCAAGTTATTCATATTACATGCTGATCTGTGATCTGCAGACAGTTCAAAAGTTTAGTATTCACAGATTTTCAAAGTAAGTGTCTTAATGTTGCGCCAGCTTTCATACATTTATAATGAACAGAGTAGAGCACAGAGTGGATCAGCCAGGTCTTCTTATTGATCTGTCAACTGTAATGTCTGAAGTGCTTCACAAATATGGTTTGATGATATGAAATGAATCTCTCCGGTTTAGCATTTACTGTTTTTAAAACACAGAGGAGTTTGTCCACATAAGTGTCAATATTTTGACAGTTAAGGACTTTATCAGTTATTTATTAATAATTTTAAAGTATCCAATTGCCTTTAATTTTGTATTAATAATCTCTTAAGAAATCACTTAATTTCTTTTTCAAGCTTGCAAACTGTAAATTCTGTTAAAGGACACAATTGTGACATAATGGGAAGCAGCTACAGGAACAGGTGTTGAACTAATACGATCCTGATGTGATATACATTCCTAACGTCAGTGCTTTTGCACACGCACAGCCACTGTTGCACAGATCACAAAGGCACCTCAGGACTCAGAGGCTGTTGATACAGCTGGTTGAAACAATCTGCAGCGCAAAGTGATGATATTCGACACTCTCCTGTGCAGATGTTCCCTGCAGACAGTGTTAACGCCGCTGAACAGTGGTACAACACTGCCCCCTGCTGCACACAGTAGTACCTACAACTGAAAATAATAAAGTTGAGTAACTACGTATTTCTTCTAGAGTCTAGATTCTGAATTCAGTTAACCCGATCATTGAGGACAATGAGGTCATTTAGCCTAGTGTTTTGAGGATTTTGGCAACGTGAGAAGTGCATGTTCTACAATTACACACAAATTGCACATGGTGCGTTGTTATGGGCTATTCAGATTGTTCTTTAAACTAAATGTCTTAAATTTTGTTTTAAAGCGAATTTAAAATATAGTCCGTGGATTACTGAGAACTCTTCGCTTTACTGAGTTAGATGAGATGATCGACACCACTCTCGTGGTTGTCACTCGAAATACAAAAGGTACTACCAGCACCCAGTTAGCTTAGCAAGACAAAAAACTGGAAACAGGGGGGAAGCGGCTAGCCTAGCTCTATCCAAAGGTTACAATATCCACCTACCAGCATCTAAAGCGCACTAATTAACACGCTATGTCTCGCTTGTTTGACCCGCACAAAAACCGAAGTGTAAAAATAAGACATTTGTGGAGGGCTATATCTTAGCCGGAGAAGCGACTTCCTGGAGTCTCCACTGGTTGCCAGGCAACCTCACGACAATATTGTAAAAATGTCTACTTTGGGTAGAAATGTCAGAGTATTTATTTAAAACAGACTTAAGACCAAAAACATGTAGGCTACAATGCAATGTAATATAATTTAAACAAATTAATAAAATTAGTAAAAGTTTTACGGACACTATCTTTGAATTGTATCTGCGTCAAACTGCTGGCCTCACCCTCCTTCACCCAAACAGACACGGTCCACCAATGAGAGCTCTGTATTTCAGGGTGATGTCACTGTCTGCTCGGCCTTCAGCTGCAAGCAGGCAGGGAACCATTTAGATGTCCTGAACTAATGGAAATAACTTATTGATGCCAGGGGAAGATTGATTAACTCCCTGCTTCTCCCATTTCTACCTTAGAGGGAAAAGTTACGAGGATATATTTAAAGCTTAATTATGTGTAAGGAAAATAACATTTCCTCATGTCTGAGATAGTGTGTTCGACAGGCGCAGAAAGCCTTTCTTGGGTTCTGGTCTTGTTTGTGGTGGTCTGTTTACCCTCCTAAATAAACAACCCTGCCTCGAGAAAAATGTCAAGAGACAATGACTCAGCTCAGTGATCTGGGAAAATGATACATGTTGTTATTGTTTAAAATTATCATCATTAGCAAGAAGAAGGAGATGACTTGCATCAACCAGCTCACAGCGTTGAAATCTAGCTGGAGAGTCTGTCAGTGTACTTACAGTGTTTGGTGGAATCATTAGGCAGAGGTCAACAGAATAAATCCAGTGGAAAATGAATATTTTCCAGACTTTTTCATTATTGTATTTACTTTGGTAGGTCTTTGCCTTTAATAACGAAAACCAGAGAGTTGGGTGTCACATTTTATTGAATTATTAAGTTCCATATGAAAGTTGATTAATTGGGCAGTGGTGGAAAGTAACCAAGAACATTTGCTAAATCTTTTAAGGAACTTGTACTTCTACTTGTACCCAAGAATTTCCATTTCATGCTACTTTACTTTACTACACTACATTTCAGAAGGAAATATTGCAGTTTTACTACACTACATTAATTTAAGTTATAGCTACGAGTTGCTTTTCCAAATAACATTTTACATTTAAAAAGGTATGATACACTTGCAAAGTATGATCCATTGTTGATGGGTTAGGGTTCCCACACTATTGTGCTTGTGTCCATTTGGCCCCTTGTTCTGTTTCAGATGTCTATGAGTTGATAGCAGCAACAGAGAGTGATTTTTCCTCTACATTTCTCAGAGGGTTTAATTTAAATAACAATTTGAGGCTTGATGAGGTAAAATTATTACCAAAGAAATGGGTGAAAAACATAAAGAAAACTTAAAACAACAAAAAATTTTCTCTTTCTTTCTCATTAATCATCTCACAACCTTTCAGGTTTCTCTTATGATCCTTCAGAGGGGCCCGGCTGCTAGATTGGGAACCACAGCACTAAACTACCTAAAAATAGTAGTAAAATAGTTTAAACTAGCTTCACCTCGAGCAAGTGCAACAGTAAAATGCCACTTACACATTGTGACACATTGTAATGTAATAATGTCATATATAATAATATATCACTCAAAGGGGCCATTTGTCTAGTTTTACTTAGATTCTTTAAATACATTTTTCTGTTTGGAGTTTGGATGCAGGACTGAGTGTGTTTACATTTTTTTCTTAAGTAAAGGATCTGGGTCTTTCTTCCACCACTGCAATCGAGGTTTGGTAAATAATAAAACAGATGTGTGCACAGGCATGCATGTAGTGAGAAAGTGACACAAATATCATGTTTGGAGACTGAAGTTAAAAGCATAGAACTGACTTATGGCAACAATTAACAAAACTGATCTCCTGACATTTGTCGGTCTCCAGTATTAATGTGTATTTATTGCCAAAAATATGTCAGTCGTGTGTGTTTTAAACACTCATTTATTACTTTTTTAAATGTTTGCTGAGCAGATACTGACGGGAAACAAAGTGCAATAATAACATAAAGCTGTTTGAATCTGTGGCCTGGAGTTGGCTGAAGGCCGTTGTCACAACATCTGTTACAAGAATTAAGTGCCACAGCAGTTTAAAGTCTGTGTTTGTGTGTGTGTGTGTGTGTGTGTGTACCTCACACTTCACAAGTACGGTATGTGCCATTCACTGTCAACATTGTCTGGTGTGTTTTTTACTTCTTATACAAATACAGATATACCACGTCACATCTTATTCACTTGTTTTTACCCAGAACTTCTCAATTAGAAAACTGAAATTGGCCCAAAAAAAGAAAAGAAAAAAGGTTTGGTTGTGGTTCATTTCCCAAAGTGGGATATGACTTTGTTCTGTTCATAAGCGCGTCATGCAAACACAGCCGAGTTTTTCCAGTCTGAGTACACCAGGAAGCCGGTGAAGGTGCTGTCCGTCTTGGTGCTGGAGTATAATCCTTTGTACTCTGACAGAGCCATCTGGACCCACACCTGGTCACCAGGGACGAGGTGGAGCAGGGAGCCGCCTGACAGAGACGCCGGTTTGGGCCAGTTGCCGTAGAACTGGAAATAAGATGCCACCGCGTGTGCGTTTTTCATCAGGTCAAACTGGAGGCTGGCGCGGTAGACCGTGGCGTGGACGGCAAAGTAGTAAACCCCCGGGACTTTGCAGGTGAAGCGCCCCGTCTCTGTGTTGTAGTCTCCCTGCTCATTGATCACAGTCTTGTCGAAGCGGACTACATCGCCTACAGTGAGGGGTAAAGTGTGGCCCTCGGATAGTTTGGCACTGAAGGCTGATTTCGGGGCCACTGCACACTCTCCTGGCTGCCCCGTCTCCCCTTTCTCTCCTGGGTCGCCTCTGTCCCCCGTCAGGCCTCGTACTCCTGTCTCACCTGGAGAGGAAGAGGACGTGAGTATGCACTACAGACATTTATCGCATACTGACACATAGATAAGCAAAATAGAGCACCTGCGTCTCCCCTGTCCCCCTTCTGTCCCTTCTCCCCCGGAACAGCATCTCTCCCGTCCCTCCCGTCTCTCCCCGGCTGACCAGGACTGCCATGAGCCCCAGGAGAGCCCGGGATACCAGGGTGACCGGTGCACAGACTGGGAGGGATCTTGTTGTCTTCTAACTGGTTGCAAAGCTGGACTTGGAGGAGAAGGAGGAAGTGCAGCAGAGGCAACAGCCTGAGTGAGGTCATTGCAGTGTCACGGCTGAGAGGAAAAAAAGAGAAAAAAAAAATGTAAAACAAGACTTGCAAAAATAAATTAAATTGTGTGTGGAAACATTACGGTTTACAAACAAGCCAGTGGAGAAGTAACACCACAAGTTTGAGCAGGACTGTATACAAGGGGATAACAGTGATCTGATTAAACAAAAGTGCACCACAAATGTCACAATAAACATCACTTCATATCAAACACGATCCGATTACAGAGGCACGGAGCCGCATGTGTAAACACACTGAAATGAATGTTGTACAACATAATTTAAGGACTTTCAGTATAATATTCAGTTTACCTTTTTGTTCTCAAACACACTATTGCACAGGGATACAAACGTTTCAGTTTAGTTGCAGTTAAAGGGAATCTATCAAATAACTGAAGAATTGGACTATTGCAGACCTGCTAGCTGCATCTTCTTAACTGTGCGATTCTTCTGGATAGTTAGTTTTGTACTTTGTTTTGTCTCCCTCTCATGGCGCAGAGCCTTTCTTCATTATTTACAGTCACCCTTTAATGAGGTCATCAGAATGCTTCTACTCTGAAGTGACTTGCTCTTTGTTGAAGTTGCGATGAAGTTCATCTTTACATCGTCAGTATGTAATAAGTTGAAGTAACAGCTAGATTTATGGAATATTCAAAGTTTATAGATATGCCCATATGTTTGTTTTAATATGCACAAGTTAACTTACTGGTTACTGGAGCTTGCTAATGTTTCTGTCTACTATTATACTCAAACAAGGAACAATGTTAATTGTATTCTTTGTCTCAGTTTAACCCTATTCCTATGAATTGAATGGTCATCTTCGTTCAGCGTGGTGATTCAGGGAAGGAGTTAAGCTGCCTTTCAGATGACCTAAAGGATTGTAACGAGGACTATTTAATATAAGAAATAACTTGCAGGATGATGACCAGTTCAAATTGCTGCAATATGTCTGAGTCATGAGTGGAGCACACTGACGGTTAGTCCCAAAACTGCAAACAAAAACTGGCTATTTTGTAAAAACACAGTAGCTATAATTTTAAATACTTTACTATTATCTATTTGAAACATATTTAATCATGCACGTCACACATTCTGACAGAGGAAAATATGAATTATAATAACACTCCTTTATGTTTTGTCAACAAAGTGCAAAGTAAAGCTGAAATACTGAAATGACATTACTGAGATGACATTATTCATTAGGTGTCAGTGCTGTCATTTAGAACAGATGGTGTTCTGATTTTTTAAGTGTCCTTCTCCAGTCAGGTAGATAGATATCTTTATAAAATTGAATAGCTTTAGAGATTTTTACTGAGATTTGACTGTGATGACACACATGGAACTAGTGTTTATTAGCACAGGTGCAGCTTTTGGTTCCAACCGTTGATTCAGCTTCCTCAAAAAATGTCTTAAGAGTCATGATACTAAGAACAGCATGTTCTGGTTCAGGGACGGCATGGAATAAGAAGATAATAGAAATAAAAGACGATTCTATAACAACCAACAGCACAAACAGAAAAGAGTTTACATGCAATCATCATCCATGATCCCAAACTGAATAAACTTTGACATCAAACACTTTGTCTTTTGGTTCAATAACTCAAACTCGAAACTAAATAACATTCAGTTGTTTTGCAAAGATCAGAAATCCACGTAATTAAACGTGTTTTAACACATCATATATACAGTATGATGGCTACAGGACTGATAAAACATTTTCAAAACAAAACATGGCACTCTTGGTGTCTGAACAGATGTTTCTAATAAAAGTTTGGTGACATACTTAATACCAGATGGGCCTTTTCAAAAACAGTAAAAGTTTAAAGGTTCAAGTTCTGCCTCTGATTCCCGTTTGAGTGTGAACCTGAATCAAGAACCTTGATCTTCAGCTGACCCTTTTTGGACAGCACGAGAGACATCAAACTGACATTTCTGCTAACCCCAGCAAAATCAGTGAGTATGTTTGTTTCACAGCACCCTTTCTCACGCTGGTTTTCCTGCAGGGTCTTTGGTAAAGAGACACCGGCTCGTCTCCACTGTGGCCCTGATTGGCCGTCTGTCTGAGAGCAGGACAGGCGTCACAGGACCATAAACTGAACTGATGAGCTGAGCAGGAGGACTCCGCTGTCTCTCAGTGCAGGCTTCTCGTGGGATCAAACTTTATGGTTTATTATCGAAAACTCGCTGTTCGTAGTGTGTGACAATGATGAGAAAGATCTTTTTGTCATCTATCTGCAGGTCTCCTAATTGGACTTGAGAGTTTACATCCACAAAAAAGAGGCAGACGGAGGAAAGGGGAGGGAGACTAGAAAAAGAAAGAAAGAGAAAACAGTGAGAGAGAGAAAAAAAAGAGCGAGAAAGAAAATGCATGTCAGCGTTCCTGGCAGAAGAGGAGAGCAGACAAGAGGAGTGGAGAGTTTGAACAGCTGTCTGCCACCACTCCTCAGTAGCGCTTAGATGATTAGAAACATGAATGTTTTCAATAAGCGCACAAAAGATGAATCCACTCCTTCTAGACCTCTAATATGTTGCAGTGCACTGCAGTGTTAACTGTACAACAACCTTTTGACTCAGTTTATTCTGTCAGAAGTGATTAGTGTCCTTGTTTTTTAACGTAGGTTCCTAATCTGCTGACAGTTTGGACATGCTTTAGTTTTTTTTATTGTAGGTTGCTGTCATATATTGACACCTGAATCTAATCACTGCACTGGAGGTTTGATTTCGATTCAGCGTCTGGACTGTGTACCAGGTGAACTTTTACAGTTCAAAGATCTGATTTCTTTGTAAGACAGAAACCAACGAGCTCCAGCAGCCATTTGGAAAAGTTTGGCATGTTGCCTCAAGACCAGCTGGAGCGCACTGATATTATCCGCACTTACTGTAACCCAATATCAGGCTGTTGCAGGCAAATCTGACCATTTATTTTAACCCTGTATTGCTCAATAATGCTTTTACCTGGTTTATACTTTTTACATTTTAGAGAGAATAATTGTACTTTTTACTCCACTACGTTGATCTGCCAGTTGTAGTTACCACTTACTTCACAGATGAAGATTTTCTATATAGATTATAAGTATTAGTACATTAGAATTATTAATAGTTTAAAGCAGATTCACATTGACCAGCTGCGACATTCAAATACAGTTTAAAGTTGAATGCACAAGTAACAATAATCTATGAATGGAATCTAACAATTTGACACTGACAGGGGCCATCTTGTTACATACTTTAATATGCTTTGCGTATATTTAGGGTACATTTTAACAGCTCAACAGTCATATCTACACAATGCTCAAATACTCAAATGATGCACTTTGTAGTAATTAGCTCTCAACACTAACCCTATCAGACATATCTCAGCCCTGCACCCTGACATGTGCACACGTCACCTGTGTACCCTGAAGCGCTGAAGAGCAGTTGTCACTCACAATTAACGACAGAAATCTAAACCTAACTTACCAGATGATGTAGTGAAGTGTGCGGGAGCTGCTGCTGCTGCTGCTGCTGCTGCTGGTGTCCGTGAGTGTCGAAGAGAATCCCCTGAAAGCTGTTGTTCCTCCCGACCAGAGAGTCTGGCTGGTAAAATGCGAAAGGAAATGGTAATGAAATCCAATTAGAAACTGGGGTGGGTGGGAGAGGAGAAACAGAGGGGTGGAGGAGAGAGAACAGGGAGGATACAGAGGGAAATACTTGATGTTTATCCAGCACAAATAAAGAACTGTCCAACTGTGAAACCAAACTGTGACAAAATCAATACGAAGGGAGGGGTTCGTGGGAGAGACGAGAAAAGTTAAGAGGATAATGATAAATGGAGGACTGTTTGGGAGATTGCATAATAGTGTTTGGGAACTCTCCAAGACACAACCACAAAGAAAGGGCTGTGGTCAGAGGGAACCAAATGTCACCACAATGATCTGCAGCTGAAAATGAGCTGTCCTCCTCCCTTTAATACACAAAAACACAGCTGCTTTAAAAAGACAGAAAAGAAAGGTAAAGAGAGAGAAATACAGACATCAACTGACATAAAGGCAATCACACATTCATGTTCTTCTCTCTACTCTGTGAGTTTCATTATCTGCCTCCAAGATGAGGCAATTTGCTCCATCCAGATAGCATCTCCCAACTAATATCAGTCTTCCATTCAGGCAAGACTCCCTGACTGTAATCCTCTTTTCCATGTAATCCTTCAGTGGCGGCGATAAGCTGATAAAGCAAGAGGTCTTAATATCTTTTTGGAAAAGAAGCAAAACTTGAGCTGGTTAGAAGTTCACAGCTCTGTTGATTTCAGGCCAATGAAAACACGTTTTCACTGTTATCGTGCAGCAGTGACCCCAAACAGACCAGAACGTGCCAAAACTGGATATGTTGGAGGAGTGTGAGTCTAATCTGTGTGGGAGGAGAGCAAACAGAAAATGATCAGGGTGAAGCCTTGGAGCAGGACTGCGAAATGAATATCAAGCATGGGCCAGTTTTTGGGCACTGCTCATTGGACAACCAACGTTTTACAGGTGCAGTGGAAATTCAGGTCAGTGATATGATTTTGATTTAATCTAAAATTTATAAGGTTGTATCCAACAATATTTTTTTTGCCCTGATAGCAGCTAAAGTGATAGCAATGTCCACCACTTTGGCCCAGACTAAAATATCTCAACAGCTACTGAATGGATTATCATGAAATTTAGTATCGATATTTATGGTCCTCAGAGGATGAACACATCAGTGATCCCCTGGCTTTTCATCTAGCGGCACCATGAGGTTGTCTTGGTTGTTTTGAGGGAAATATCTCAAACTATCTGATGGATTTGGTGCAGAGATTTTGGTCCCCCTTTAGGATGAATTATAAGAGTCTTGGTGGTTTCCCATACCTTTAAATATATCGGCACCATTAGGTCGACATTTTAATTTGCCCGGTACTTTGGTTTATGTTCAAATACCTGCAACGATAATGACTCCCATCATCCTCAGCTGCTACTTTGTGTTTAGTGCCAACTAGCAAATGTTAACATGCTAACACGCTAAATTAAGATGGTGAACATGGTAAACATTATACCTGGAAAATACATTGGCATGTTAGGATTTATGTTCAAAGCACCACTGAGCTGCTTTTCTCGTGTTTCCATTAGTAAATTTGGGCTAACAGCAAGTTATGTTGTGTTTGTAATTTGGCAAAAATGACTCATATTTCAAAAAATGTTATTTCTTTAATTATAAGATTATAGCTGTAATTGACAGGTTATCCACACATAAACAGTGAACTGCTTCTGTTCTGGTTGGATTAGAGTGGTGTTGGTATTGTCTTAAAAAACACTGTCATCAGCATACAATTCCAGTTAGACTGCCTACTTGTGTTTGTGAGGCACAAATCTGTTATGGTCAAGTATTATTTAAGTTTGGGCAGTATGAAATGTTACAATATTACATGAGCCTTGTATTACATTAAGTTATTTACAGTAGATTTGTGTAAAATAATCTATAAAAACCTGTAAAACTTTAAAAGTGAAAACCTCTGCTTTAGTCAAGAGGCCAGCAGCCTCTAAATCAGTCTTTATGTGTATTGAGGCAACATATTTAGTAAATTAAAATGACAAAATTGATTATGAAGACCCTACAGTTTATAATATATTATATATAAGTATTTCGCTGTGTAACATGTATGGTCTCACCGAGAACAGAGTGAAAACAGCTCACTGTACACACATGGGCCTGCTTAGCGTTTAAACACTGAAACACTGGTTTTATGGGAACATGATGGGCGGGAGGGGGGGGGCGGTCAGCAGCTCTTTGAAACAAGAGCTAAGGAGGGGTTTCAACAGGCTCCCGTGGAGGCAGTGAGCTATAACTGCAGTGAGACACAGCAGATTTAAGACATGTTTTTAATTAGCGGCACCAGAATCAGCACATTCTGGGTCTGCTACACTAATTTCCTGTAAGAATCCATAAACTGCTGCTTGGAAGATTTACTGGTAATTTGGCCAACTTGGCAAACTAACAATTTGAATTCATTTCTAGTAGATGGTGGTGGTGAAGACACAGCGAACGTGTATGATTGGGTTAGCTGAATAACAAGGCAGTTATACTTAAGTCTGTGTTTCAGAAAAAGTCCTACTTTTCACTGTCTTGAACTCACAAAGCTGTGAACACAGATGTGCGTCTTGAAAAAAAGACTGTAGTGTGATGATGCTGTTATTTTCCACATCTGTTCGTGGTGGGAAAAAAGCTCAGATTAACTCAATAAAGTGAACATTATTGTGTCGAGACAACTGACTCTACTGTAAATTTCTATGGACAAGATTTACTGAATGCGTTTCAAATTTAATTTAATATATAACATTCCATGGAAGTTACAAATCTTGTAAATTTAATTTAGTTTTTCTTTTTATTTCTTCCTTTAGTGCTACTTTTATCTACTTTGTTCTTTTTTATTGCATATCTTGTTTTATTTTAGTTTAAAATATGTTTATAACTTATACATTTTATGTGTGTGGAGGGGGCTACAACTGCATTTCATTGTGCCATCCTGTATTGTGCACTGACAATAAAGCTGAACCTTGAATTAAATACTCAATAAAACGTGACTTCCTCTGGCCTGCTGTCATACCACTGGTCCCAAAACTCAGTAATAAAATAAATTGAAAACATATCAGCTTGTTTGAAAAAATGTTAAAATTTGATTTGCGGTAAAAAAACAACAACCCTGAAACATGAGAAGTCGTTTGGTGAAGGTTCATTCTTGACCTTGGAAACAGCAGTTGAGAAAACAATGTCACCATTAAGAAGCTGTTGTGGAGCTTTCGCTCCCACCAGATGATCTTCATTAGCAGATGCAGCTTCCATTCCTTCACAATTCAATTTTTTTGAAAAACACAAAAAAAGCATCTGCTGATAAAGATCAAGTGTTATGACTGAAACTTCCAGAGGAGCTAAGAAATATACCTTGTAGTGAATTGTTTTGTAGTGAATTAAAGTATTTTATAAATTCAGCAGCTGCCCAATCAAACAGTAAACGAGGCAAGAGACAAAAAAGAGTAAAGGAGACATGTTTATTATTTAAACTATCACTTAAATAAAAAAGTGCATAGAAAATAAACATGATTAGAAACTTTTCTTTTTACACTTATATACAACTTTGTTTCCTAATTATACATTCAACCAAGTAGTTTGTGGTTCATTTTCACTGTGGTGGTTTTCCTTCATTTCGTTGATGTGTATTGAAAGAACACTATTAAAACGGGAGGTTGAAATATGACTGTTGAACTCGTGAATACTGTTATAACAGAGAGCAGGAGGATTATTGATAAGACAAAGGTATATTCAAGGCATAAGAAACGAGCCTGCTCACAATCCGTGATCCCTCTTTTTGCACGTCCTACCGTCCCCTCCCTCTGTGAAACCACATCGCATCCTAGGCTGATGACTTCTATACACAAGGAACAATTAGAAAATTACAAATACATGTTATGTACTCGTCCGACCTCTCCCAAACCTTGACTTGTAGAAGAACAATTCGGGGTGGATGTTGCACAAAATAAATAAATTAAATGTTTTCAACATCAGCATTATCTCAGCATTATGACTTTCTATAAAAAACAAACAAACAGTACATGATAAGTACAACCAAAAGCTTCGGAGGAGAGAGGGGGGGGGAGGGGTCAGGGAGACATGAGAAGTTTTCAACAAAATGAAAAACGCCATATCGGTGGGATCTTTGAAACTCCCGGTCAGTCTCCACAAACCCAACTCTTAATTTATACCACGTTAAAGTGAGCAGTCTAAAAAGTCCCTGTTAAAACGTACAAATAAAAAACAGAAAAACATTCACGACAACAACCAGGGGAGAAAAAACAAAATGGCTGACCTCAAGAAGTTCACAACCACATTAACACAGTTACATTTCTCATCACATAAAAAAAAAAACAACGTTCCTTTCCAGAAAGAAAATAAAAACTGCAATGCTCCTTGCTGACGAAGGAACAGTCACAGGCACAGCAAAATTGGTACTGGATATCAATATACAAAAGAATGATGCACGTTAGTTTCATCTGATAGTACTGTAACACAAAACCATTATAGAGTACACTGAAACATTGCTATTAACCATTATAAATCTGCTGTTTTGCTACTGTAACTAAGTTTGTCTGTCCATTCCATATATTGTATAGATACTAAAGTACAAGAAATTACTATGCATGTTTCCGTATAATATTGTTATGTATTTATACTATAATTACAGATATTGACGGAGAAGGGCCACTGGTGTGGCGTGGTAAAATGAAGTCCAAAGAAACAACAGAGACCATTTCCTTATTGTATATATGCTATTAAACAGTGAAATAAATAAGCTATTGCTCACTGAACCCTCTGACCGTGAACTTTTTGAAGTGGATCTTGAGAAGTGAGAGTCGCAGACAGAGCCCTTTGCATCAGCAAACGTGTCGTCACCGATGCTAGAGTGAAGTGTTGAGCTAACCCAGTAAGAACCTGTTGTCCTACAGACAGAAATGCCACTGCTGTTCATACTTTTTATACTTATTATTCCCAGTGCTGAAACGAAAACTGCTGCCGCTGCCGCCCTGTTTGAGGTCATATCTACAACATCGTCCATGTCTACCAGGGTTGTTGAGACAAGAATTGAAAACAAATGTAGCCGACAAAGAATCAACATCATCACAGGTCTGGTTATGTGGAGGAGGAATATACATTCATTGTTGACCTTAGCAGATGAACCCAGCGAGCCCAACGTAGGTGCAGCTGTACGACCACGAGGCTGGCCTGTCAGTCAGAGTTAGGGGGGGCCTCAAGACCGATCTCGGGGCTCCTAAATGAAAAAGCACAGCCGGGGTTTGTACACACTGCACCTTCAGGAAGGAAAGGGCTGCTGGCGTGGTCCCTGCCTTCATTTTGTTGCAGAAAAAAAAAAAAAAAAGAGTCAAGTGCACTTCGCTAGAGGCTCGAAGGCCACTTTCAGGAGTCATCGAAACCAATGCAAGTTGGTCAAACTCACTTTTTATATCAGGGCCTGATGCACAAACTCAAAGTATTCTCAGTGACTACCTGTGCTTGTGGTTTCAGCATTGGAGTTGCATTGTCTGTCTGGAGCTGAGTTTTCCTATGTCTAATTCAGTGCCTGTGTCACAGCTAAAGTGCAAACAACGGGTGGGTCATATTTGTGTGTCAGTTCACAACAACAAGGAGCAGTGTGGGAGTAACTGCTAACGGCCTTTAGGTGATAACAAAGTCAGCATGAACGGCGGACAACAATAAATTAATTAAAAAAAGTTTTTTTTTAAAAGTCACTGACTTGAGTCACATAACAACTAAGGCAAACCATGAGGAGACTGAAGGAAAGAATAAAAAGCGATTTCCAAATGCTGAGTGTGTGTGGTCACCGGGATGAAGTGGGTTTTTTTAATTGATGGATTGGCTCAACGGAGGTATGATGAATGCTGTCCGTAGCACTTAAATAAAGGCACCTCTTTATTATAGACCAAGTCTGCAGAGGGACAAAACACTTTAAACTGACGGGACTCTGGTTGGATTTTACATGTGCCAAATGGCTGTAAGCCTGTCGACGCTGATTACTGTCAAGGAAAAACGAAACAAATTTTTTTTACGCAACTTGCCTGGTGGCAGCCCGTAAGTGGACTCAATTTTCAGCGTGATGAGGTGTGGAGACAATAAGGTGAGAGAGAGGAGATATCTGCTATGGATCAACAATCTAAACTCTCTCGAGTGCATAATAACAGTTCACGACTGCCATACTGCCAGCTAGAACTGGAACAATGAAAGAAACGTCTGCTCTGGCCAAACGGCCCATGATAGATAAAAGAGCTACTGGTGGACTGAACTAAAAAAAAGGGGACCAAGCCACAGACCAGTGTCAGTCTTTGGAATCAAAGAAAACATTCAGGCTACAAATAAAAAAAGAAAATAACAAAATTACAACTAAAAACAACTTTGAAAAGGCAGCGGAATACAAAACATAGAGACCAAGCATTAGTGTTTGTAAACCTCTATTTCCTACAAAAACGGCAATAAAATAAATACGATTTTTAAAAAATATAAATACCATCATTAAGTGCTATTCACTAGTGAGTGCTTTTTAAGTCTTTTTGTAGAAAAATATACATTATTTACATTTGTTTTTTTTAAAAGCAAGCATGATAGTTCCCTGTCCACAATAAAAAGACAGATAACACACAAGACTTTAAAAGACTTAATACAAATAAAAAAACACTTTCCATAGTAATGGTTATCACAACAAGCCAAGAACAAAACAAGCTGTGTGAAAATTCAATTCGAGCATGATGTTTGGTTCTCTTTGCTGCTGTAATTTGGAACTGATTCAAAAGTCTGAGCTTATATAATTACCAAAAACAACTTTGATAATAACAACAGCATGCACAAACTTGCAACATGTCTGTCTGGTTGTTTCCGTAAGATCCACAGCTGTTTCCGGATCACAGCTCCAAAAAACAATTATAAACATGTCTACTAAAGCACATCAGTAGGGTTTCTCCAGTCCCTTGGCTGTCAGTCCACCAGAATCTCTAGCTGCCTCGCTGTCTCAGGCCAGAGGCTTAATCCCATCAATAACACGTCTACATAGCTACCAAGCTGTCAGACTAAAAGTCAATTTAAGCACAACGGGTGGCATGAACCTCAGATATCACCCTTAACATGAACGGCCAAAAATAACCTGTTTATTTTAAACAAGTCTACGTGTCCGCCTCCCTCGTCTCTTTTGTCCCCTTCTCTTCCTCTCCGTGGCCACTGCTCCCCCTAGTGTTTCCACCTGAACATCTCTGATCAGGCTGCTGTACACCAGCAGCTCGTATTTACAGTGTTACAGGCTTTTGAAAAAAGCCCAGTAAGGGGAAGGTTCCACTAAATCGCAACAGCTCTGAAGGCATCAGGGCACATTCAGACAGGGAGATGTGCATCAATAACAGCTGAGATACACAGGCATAAAACATTTAAAAAAACAACAAAAGAAATTCTAACAAGGTTCTAATTTTTCTTTCTAGTAAAATTACTCTTCCAAGTCCCTTCAACAAATTGCACTTTGGTGTAAAATGAAACCACGTTCTTTTATTTTTAATTTTTTTTTGTCTATGTTCACATCTCAGCATTAGTGGACCATAACATATTTCTAGAAAATTAAGGAGGATGGGCCAATGTAAAAAAATTATAAAGGGGTAACTTTATCATCCAAATGTAAATTTAAAGTTAATATATTGCAATGTTGTGAAGGCTCAAACCGTTTCATAACTCACCTCTGAAGGTGAAACTTCCCATGCCAAATGTAAATGAGACAAAAAGGAGGCACATTATGTTGGAATTTCTACAAGTGGCCCCTCCTCCAAAATGGCCCTTCCTGTATATACAGTTCGACCCACAACCACCGTCTCTGCCGTGTTCTGCCAACACCAGCAGCAGAAACACTGGCAGAGCTCGTGCCCTGACGGCAGCTTCAGTCCTGCGTGGACCGGACAAAAGGACATCAGCATAAAGCCACGGGGCGTCCTCAGAACAGCGTGGCACTGCTGCTCGACAGACTTGCAGTCCCCCTTTAAAATTGTTTGGATACAGATATCAGTTAAGGAACTTGCGACACTTCTTTGCACCGCAGTTGCAGGGCAGCTTGTTGCTGGCATCCTCAATGGGGAACTTGTAGTCGTAGGTGAGCTCCTCTCCACAGTAGATGCGCCGAGAGGCGAAGATGACTATGTGCTTCTGGCCGTCCACAGCGATGACCCGAGAGTAGCAGTTGGGCTCACAGGAGTGGTTGATAAAGCGGGCAGCGTTGCCATGAACCGTGGCATCTACCACCTCGTAATCGTCGATGCGAAACATGTAACAGCCAATCCCCTTTGAGGGAAGAAAAGACAGAGGTTGTGTGTTTAATGCCCCCAATGCGTATTACATTATTCAAACAATGAATACACTTTAAACTCGGTGTTCATTCCCAGGACCTCACCTTTCCATCGTAATATTTCTCCCGTTTGTCAGTGAGCACAGACCGAATGACATTTCCAGAGTATTCAATGACCATCTCCGCAGCATCAATGGTTTTCTTGCAGAACAGACCTCGGCCGTGAATGGGAGACCTGCAGAGAAATACAGTGCAAATCGTTGATTGTATATTTAGACGTAGTTTTGCCCACTTTGCTTTTGTTTTGGTCGTCCTCCTCCTTTATATCTTCATGTTTATCAAGAGTTTTCTTTACGCTGTTGAGCTGAAAGTGTTAATTGTTGTGATGAACAGGAATGAAAGTGGCAGAGCAACCGCTGATCTAACCTGTAGACTCCAATTGTTTCTTTAGAGGTGGCTTTGAGCCGTTTGAATCTCACGGCCAGTGGTAGCTCCATGGAGGCACGCCTGCAACCACAGCATGAAAAAGAAACATTATGGTTAGAACTGTTAACGCTCTAGAATTTTGCATAATAAGATAACCTAAGATACTAATGATGAGTGACTGACCTGGCAGTCCTTAGCTGCACTTCGTCATCGTCGTCTTCGTGTGGCCTGTACTCAGGAGGCTGGCGATGTTTTGAGGCCAAGAAATTGAACATGTCAAATACAGACCTCCTGGAAGGCAAACAGATGGAATATACAGCAGTCAGAAACACAAACACACGAGATCCAGATCAGGTTTGGTCACAAGTTCAATTAAAAGCAATTTTCCAATAAGTACTAAAGTTAGAAAGAAGTTTCTTGGCTATTCTGTCGTCTAATGAATCATTATTCAAACACAAGCATTGTTTATTAACAGTATGTTCCAAATATGTACAATAAAAATAAGTAAGTGCAGTATGGTGACAGAAGTAGTAGAAATGTGTTGTGTGCAGTAAGATCTCTGATTTACTGACTTAACGTCATCTGACCAATGAAAATATCTTAATGAGTCGATAAAATATACAGACAAAGATATTTATTATGTGTCTGTTTGCTACAATAGGCTCCCTGTATCCAGGCCCTGTGATGGAAGAAAAGTCTTGTTACGCAATCCACAACATCATATGGAAGTGTGTGTGTGTGTGTAAGCTCCTTCCTAACCTGTGGTTGATCTCTGCACGGGCCGATCCGTGTGGGTTGACGGGAGGCTCATCGGTTTCCTCTGGTTTGTGGAAGCGGAAACGGTAGCTCCGACAGTGTCTGGAGCCGTAAAGCTGCTCGAGCAGGAAGACCACTGCCTCGTGGACGACTCCCAGCATCCTCAATCCATTCACACCTGGTGGGAGCAAAGAAACGCATCCGAAACGAATAATTTGCAATGTCAAGGTAAATCTTAGCGCACGGTATGAAACACATCCTGAAAATACATCATCTACATTCTTCTTTGTGGTATTGATGTAGTCAGAGTGAGGCCTCACCTTCAAATGAGAGCTCTTTGAGTTGTGCATTGGAGCGAGCTTCCTGCACCTTATCAGTCAGGGATTTCCAAGCCTCTGTAAAGAGACAGGAAGTTAGGACAGGACAGCACACTGTATGTTCAAGGCTTCTCACACACACACACACAAACTTTACATAATTTTTTAAAGCCCCTTGAGGCAAATTATTGAATGCAGCCAAATCTGATAGATTTTGTATTTACAGTAATGATTTGTGTTAAAATGTTTGCTCGGGTTGGATGGTCTGCCTTATCACAGCGTAGACTAAAACATTTTGTCTTCGTTATTGTCTTCGCTTCCAGGACTTATTTCTTTTAACTGTCCCCAAAGTGTGCACCGAACTGGGGAAAAGGGTGTATAAGTATGCAGCTCCCTCGGCTTGGAATCGGCTTCAAAGTTACCTGAATCTTCCTTAGACACATTTAAAGTTACTCTAAATGACTTGGACGCAGGTACTCCCAGCTGTACATGTTTTGAATGTTGAAGTATGACCTGATATCTTATAATTCTGTCATTTGTTCTTGTTTTATGTTTGTTTGTTTGTTTGTCTGCAATCGTGTTATCTGTGCTGCTTCCTGTCTTGGCCAGGAAACCTTTGAAAAAGAGATATTTTTAATCTCAATGAGTCTTTTAATTCTGATTAAATAAAGGCTAAATTAAAATAAAACAAAAACACTTGGCAACAAAGAAGACATTGCTTCTTTGGGACTGCAAACAGCCATATGCACTATATTATGTACAACAAGCCACTAATTATTATTATTATTACTATATATGAACTTTAAAAAACACACATTATATTACCCTTTGCCAAAGGCATATTGGCACAGAAACATAAATATAGCAAATGTAGTTAAGAGGAAGTTGTTTTCTCTCACCTTCAATACTCTCACAGCGGATGTGGAAGCCGTCCTCACTGCAGATTTCAAAGATGATGCCCTTCTTGGGTTTGCTATCCAAGCCTGTATCCCTGCTGTTTCCGTCCTGGTCGGGTGGTGAAGCCACAGGAAGAGATCCTGTTCCCCCACTGGCAGATGGTTTGTCTTTCCCCACTACTTTCCCTGGTAAGACAGGACCTTCAGATGTCTTCTTTTTCCCAAGCACACTGGAAAAGATTCACAGCAAGAATTAGAACTCTTGTATATGATCCATTTTTAATATGGTACCTAGCATGGACGACTACATACCTCTTGTTGGTTGCCTTGTCTGTGGGCTTGCCTGTGTCCATGGGTTCAGGGGAGCTGAGCTCTTTGGAACTACTTGCAAAGAAGAGAAGAGAGGTTCAACATGGGAATATATTTCATGCAAAGTACTTTAGTAAAAATAGTCATTTATTCAGACAAGATGAGATACATCACTGCTCTGTACCTGACCCAAACTTAATTACTGTGCAGAGCAAGTGAAAACATTGTTCTTTCTGTACAAATAATCTGTTTTTTATATAGAGAAGCATCTAAAGACTAAGACATACACTAACAATCCCAATATACCACAAAAATGTGAGGAATCTGTACGTAGTAAGTGTAAATGATAGCAGAGGACCACTGCAAGAAAATGTTATCTCTTCTTGGAATGTTATGAAAACATCAAAGATGATTTTTTTTTACCAAAAAAGAAATCAACAACCGTTGTTCTCATTTCTGTCAATGTCACATTCACTATGCAGAACACATTTCACAAGGTTGTTGATCATTTCTACCATCTATTCATGTAAATACGAATAAACCGAAAAAAACACGTTATCGATGCATAACGAAATAATAACGTTCTCACCTTGGGTTCGAGTGAAGTCGTCCTCCAGGGTTGCTGTGGTGCTCCTCTGCCTGAGAAGCCTTGAGCTTCTTCACGCTGGTTGTGTCTGGACTCTGCCTGCTCCTCTTTGTTTTCTGTTTGCCCTTTTCTGCTCCTGAAACTGCCACTGCTGTGGTGGAGTTATGTGGCCTCTGCTCTGATGACCTGGAAATGGGAGTGGTTCTACTGCTCTGGGAGTGTGCAGAGGTTTGGGTGAAGATGCCAACAACACGTCCCTTGGCAGAGCTTAAATGGGTGGCGGGGCCGTGGGCTAAAGTAACAGTGGCGTTTGGACTGGGCTCCACACTCTGGACTCTGTTAACAGGCTGCGACTGATGCTGTAACTGGATATTACTCCCTTCTGTCTCTCCTTGCTGGTTTACGGCCATGCTGATAGTCTGTTGGGAGGGCAGGACACAGATGCTGCTGGCTATGGATGTCTGCACAGAGGAGCTGAGCTGTGACATCAGAGGAGCTCCTCCTGCTGATTGAAGGACCATCGGCTGATCCGACAGGCCCAAGCCATGTGGACTTGCTTTAAACAGGAGGTTGCTAATTGGTCCTGTGATCTCAGCAGAGCTGAGGACAGGGGTGGAGAGGGAGACTGATCCTGGTGCAAGAAGGCCAGTAGCACCACTAGGGGGCATGGACACGACATTCAACACTGACTGACTGGGGTTGAGACCGGAGACAGTGCAAGGTATAAGGTGAGTGGAGGAATCGTGACCCAGGATACCAGGCTGGGCAGGACCAGGAATCCTCTGGTGAAGGAGAGCAGTGGGGTCCAAGTACATAACCCCACCTGATTTTGGTCTCTTGATGATATTTGGGACCTTGCGCTGAGAAGTGGAGAGGGTGCCTAACTCAACCAGGCTACCAGGTTGGCCGGAGATGCTAGCAGTAATCTGAGGGGAAGGCAGGTTGATGAAGGTCATGTTGGGAGGGCCCACTTCGGACGGGGCCAGAGTAGGCTGGCTACGCGAGCGGGCCAACTTTTTGCTTTTTCTTGGCTGAAGACGAGAGATAGGCCTCTTCTTGCCATGAGCAGAGGCGAGGACAGTCGGGGAAGAAGTAAGGGAGGAGGAGCTGGACACTATGGCAACACCGGGACCCAACTCGTGTGGTCGACCAGCCTCTGTGACCAGAATCTGGGGCTGGTCGCGGGACTGAGTAGGCAACCCAATGAGAAGCCCTGAGGTGGTGCTGGGGATTCCTGTCTGGAAGCCTGCCTGTGTGGCTCCTGTAAAGGTGTGAATCTGGGAGTGGTGAGGAATGGTGCCCAGGACTTTGCCACCGGCAGAAAATATTGGCTGGGCCGTGGATAGACCAGTATTTAATCCCGTGGTGAGTGTCATAGAACTCAGCATTGCTGAAGAGCTAGTGTCCATCACTCCTGTTGCACTAATTTTTTGGGTGACACCATTAGGGACGGTCTGAAGAACGTAGAGAGGCTGGAACTGCTGATTGACCACTATGAGCTTGTCAGGGCCTGGTTTGATGACTGCTGGGCTGGAAACATGAGCCTGGGGAGGACCTTGGACAGGAACTGGACTGGGGCTGCCTGCAGCTGACGCCTGGAGGTACTTCTGACCCTGAAGAGGCAGGGAGGGAGAATTTGGCAAACCAGGGGTACCAGAACTCCTGGGAACATCCTGGTTACCTGGAGGTTCAACCACCTGGCCAATGGCAGGGCTGGGAATAAACTGCTCAGGAGTCACGTGACCTTCTGTGACCTGCGTGTCCCGGTTTCCTAAAGTTGTAGCATCGCGCGGATTCTCCGATGTTGACACACCTGCACCCGCTCTTTTCTTGTCCCCGCTCTTATCTCCACTGATTGTCTCTGGGTCAGAGGTCAAGCCCAGCATGGTGCGGTCTGAGGTATCAGAGATAAGACTCCCGGCAGAGTGGTTCTGACCAGTGCTGACAGTAGGGCTGCGTGTGGTGAGGACAGAGAGGTCAGATGGCAGCTCCAGTGGAAGATATGGCTCCTCTACAGATATGGAGCTATTCACACTGCTCTCCACTACACCTCCACTCTCAGCACTGGGCAGCGGCTGCGAAAAGTCATCAAACAGCAGCTCCGAGGAGGACGGCTCAGACTGCTGACCCAGAGCCTGCATTGACATGGAAGGTGTGTTGAGGACAAACTCCATAATGTCTGATGGCAAAATGTTACCACAGTCATCACTGTTGTTGTTGTCTGAGTCTGATTTAAGCAGGTCTGTGCTGAGGGACAGTTGGGCCTCGAGAGGATCCTGGCCCTGACTCTGCGGCTGGGACTTGACCCCGCCTCCTAGAGGAAGACTGTTTTCTTTCTGGTTCTTTCTGCCTTCTCGCGTGTTGCCGCTCACTGCTCCGCCACTGCTGTCAGCCTCCTTGCTCGAGTCGTGGGAGTCGGGCTTCCCCCTGCCCCTTCTCTTAGGAGTGCTCTTGTGTGGGGTGGAGGAGGAGGTGGCTGTGGTGGTTGTGGTGCTGGTGGTGCAGATGCTGGTATCGCTCTCTGAGCCATCATCAACGCCATCGAGCTGGCCAATATGCTGCTTGCCTAGGGTCCTGTTAAACACGACAATGACAACATGTTGAATTATTAGAGACAACAGAAAATAATCACAAATATATATATTTTTTTTTTAATCAAGACGATTTTGTTTACTTACAAAGCACTCAGCATGTCCTCTTCAGCTATTCCTTGAGCTCTCTGCTGTTGCTGCTCCTCATCTTTTAGAAAGCGCTGAAGCTGGGATCCCCTTCCCAGACACTGGTCTATCCCTTCTATAGATGGTAGGCCGTCACCAGGGTTAATTATTGTTCGGGTGAAGTTGTAGTAGTAAGGGTCTTTGCCCCTCTGTTTCATTCCACTGTCTTCATCCTCTCCACTGTCCCCTGACGAAGAGGATGTGCTCATATCATCCGCTCCGTCCACCTGCCCCTCAGCTGACTTCTTGCGGCCACCAGACCTCCTCTTAACCACGGCCCCGGCTCCGTCCCCGCTGCCGTAGAAGGGAAGGTCCTCTTCGCCATACGAGCGAACCCCATAGAAAGGCGTGAGGCCAAAAAACATGTTGGAGCGCGCACGGGCACTGCGTCGAGGGTAACGGCGCTTGGCCGACCCTGATCCATCACTGTCGTCCTCGTGATGTTTATCATCCATACCTCTGTCGTTGTCATCTTCTGGGCCATCGCCCTCATCCTCAGTGCCTTGAGTGAGGAGGCTGTGGTGGTCTCGGAGCTCGCTGCGCGAGTGATCCTTGTGCAAATCATCTTCCTCTGTCTGAGTCTGCGTGTCAGACTCAGAGCTGTCACTGCTGCTGGCAGAGGGTGAGGAGAAGAGAGCGGAGCGGGCAGAGCGACGGGTCCCCTGGCCAGCAGGAGAGATGGTGGAGGTAGTGGTCGTGGGACTGGAGGAGGAAATACCACCAACAGTGATGGTGCCGTTAGGGTCAGTCTTGATGTCAGTCTTTAGTGGAGTTACAGCAGGGGGTTTAACTGGTCTCCTTTTCTCTCTAGAGGACAACGGGAGCTGGTTAGTGGTTGGTTTGGAGTGAGACTGGGAAGACGTCTTCGCTCCTTTCTCTGCAGCCAAACCACCCTGCTGCATCTGCTGTAAGTTGTCGAGACTGGAGCTGTTTTTCCTCTCAGGACAGGAGTAATTTTCTCTGCTCTTTGAGGATGACCTGTCCCCTCCCTGGTTCTCAAGCTTCTCCCCCTGAGTCTTCCCATGGGCTTTGGTGCTGTTTCCAAGCAGTGGAGCTTTGCTATTGCTGCTATTGTGAGAGCTGGGGTTCGTAGCATGTGTGTTGGAGCTGCCAGTAGTTTTCGTATTATTGTTGAGCAGGGGAATTTTGTTGCTGCTGTTGCTGTTCTGGAGACTCTTCTCTCTTTCACGGTCTTTGGACACCTCTCTGCTGCCTGCCGTCTTAACTTTGGGGTGTTTGTCTTTGGCAGCTGAGGCTGCAGCTGGGGAGGCCAGGTGCACGGAGCCTCGCTTGACGACGTCATCTTCTGCTGGTGTCCTTGACGGCCACAGAGGCTTCAGAGCTGCTGCTGTGGCTGGACCTGATGAGTAATCGTTTGTTTTCCGTGAGTTGGACTTCTGAAATGAAGCCTGTGGGGATCCAGATTTCCCAACAACAGAGTCCTTATGGAGTGAAGCTGGCATTACATTTCCAGTGCCACTACTACTCTCCTTTCCTGAGCTGGGCTTATCCTTAGACTGGGTGATGGTAGAGGTGGGGGTGGACCAGTGACGAGGCAACAAACTGAGGCTTGCAGAAACATCCTGGTCTTTGCCTCCGTGTTTCCCTTGCTTGTCTGTGTGCTTAGTGCTGCCACCTCTCTGCTGACCTGTGACAACAGCAGTGCCCACAGGAGGGGAGGACTGGCCTGAGCCTGCAGGTGCCAGCCTGTGGCTCTTACTCTCACCTCCAGACTGTTTGGACTGAGTGCCAGGGTTACTATCTTTCCCTGAGCCAGAGTCTTTGTGTTTCTCTGTGCTTCTATTACTGGAATCTCTAGAGGGGGGTCTACCCTTGTCAGAGTCTCTGCTAGACAGTCTGTCTTTTCCTTGGCCTGAGTCTTTTCCTGTTTCCCTGCTATATTGTCTATGCTTCTCAGAGTCCCGTAGTCCTGAATCTTTACTGAGCGACCTAGCTTTTTCCATATCCTTATAACTGGGATCTCTAGAGAATGATTTGCTCTTATCTGTTTCTCTATTGCTTGAATCTCTGCTTGTCTGTCTCCCCTTATCAGAGTCTCTGTTTCCTTGTCTTCCCTTTTCTGAATCTCTAATGGGATCTCTACAGAGAGGTCTTCCCCTCTCATATTCTTTCAGACCAGAGTCTTTACTCAACGGTCTCCTCTTTTCAGGCTCTTTGGCTGGTATTTCGCCCTTGTCCGAGTCTTTCTGCCCAAGATCTCTTGACGATCTATTCTTGTCAGAATCCTTAGAAGCTTGGTCTTGACTTGACACTCTCCCCTTGTCTGCATCTCTCAACCCATGGTCTCTGGATGGTAGCGGTCTGTTTCTGTCTGTGGAAAACATCCTACCTCTTTCATCATCTCTCTGGACTGGACTCTTTGCCGAGTCTTTGCTGATATGTTTGGACTTTTCTGGGTCTCTGGCAGGGGAGGGGATGAGGGGAGGGGGTGAGGTAAGGGGCCGTGACAAAATCTGAAGTGGGGAGGTCACACCTCTCTGTCTGTTCAGCTGGTGGGGAATAGGAGAGAGAGAAGGGGAGCTGTGGCGACGTGAGTCAATATTCCGCATGCCAGGGTTCACCAGGGAGTCTCCTACTGTCACAATCTCATGGCTTTGGGGCTGAGAGGTACCTCCTACAAAAACAAAGAAATGGAAATTAAAATGGAGACCACTCTGTGTAAAGCCAGTACTGCCAACTATTGAATGAATTTCTACAAAGAGATATCAAAATAATCTGTAATTCTATAAACAAATTCTTTCAAAAACTGTTCTAAATCAAAACAGGAATGCATATTTGTACCTGGTGAGGGCATGGGCCTGGGGCCTAGTGAGCGCTGACAGGGGGGGTAGCTGGGGTGTCGGTTCCTGGTGTAAACCCTGAGCTTGGGGGTGTTGGTGGGGGAAAGGGTGTCAGAGCGTCTTGGGGATTCAAATGGATCAGGAAAGTCTAAATATGAAAAGAAAAGACATTGACAGAAAACACATATCAGTATAATACATTATAGCCCCAAATATGGTACATACTGTATCGCATTGAAACCTGACCTATATAAAGTCACTATAGTCTGTAGGTTACCTGCTATGGGAGGTGGGCCGTGTGCTATCGTGCGATTCTCCTCAGGAGCCATCATGTTTTTTAGGTCAGACTCCACCACTGGAGGGTGACAAACTAGGATCCTACAGGTATACACACAGCGCTTTCGAGCATCCAAAGTACTCCAGTAGACCCTTGAACACCTGGAGAGAAGACAACTTATTTAGTTTGACTCAATTAACTTGGCAATTTCAATTTCCCCCAGCAGTTATGTGTACTTTAGTTCAAAAGAGAATGGTAATTATGGCACTTAAAACAGCAAAAGAAGACGAGAAGGTAATAAAAGAAACTCACTGGTATCCTACAGGGAAGAGCTTTCGTTTGCAGTCTGAGAGTTCAGTCAGTATACCCAAACAATCAATGGCCATGGAACCTGAAATGATGGTGTTAAAATCAGCATTCAAGATACACTGGAAGTAAGTCAAGGAAATTACGTGGCAGACGTTTATCCACCAACATTTCCCAGGAATCGACGTACCTATCATCATGTGGACATTTTCAGGCTCCAGCCCTGCCAGCCACTTCCTCCTGAGATTAATGCCCTCCAGGTCCACCAGGATCCTGCGGGACACCTCAAACCCAGACACCACCTAGGGATAAAAATACACAAACATATAAAAAGGTGAAGAGATCTATAAAGGACACATTTACTGACTAAGGTTCAAAAACATGAACCTGCTTTTTAGAAGGCTACTTTTTAAATATGTTCATGAGCTTTTGATTACATAATAAATAATGACATTTTCTTACTTCTCCCTTGATGAGGTCTCTGTGCTTTGGACAATAGACTTTCTTGTCTTCCAGGAAGACGCAGTGGCACTGGCGGGCGCACATGAAGTGGTAGTTACTGGTGCAAGAGGTGAGGCAGCAGCCAACTGTGGCCCCTGGCTTTTGACACTTCTCACATCGCTGAACACAAAACAATAGGTTGTAAATGTCTGTCCAATAAATATACACTGAAAATAGGTCGGGAGCTTGTGATGGACAAAGTGTCTTACCAGCTGTTTTCCCCTGAGGACAGCCATGTGGACATTCTTCAGAGAGCCGTCGTCGTCCTCAAACACCTCGGCGGACCACAGGGCGCAGTTCACATGGGTCCACTCATTCTGACCGATGTACAACAGCCTGCCACCCTCCTGAAACAATAACGCATGTTACAAAAGACACAGAGACGTTCTTGTGTGTGTTAAAGAGTCCAAGCAGATTTCTGACTCACATTAGTGTTCTCGTCTCCATACTTCAGACACAGAACACATTGCCTGTTATCACTAACGCCTGGCGGAGGAGGGAGCTCTGGGCTGTCTTCACGATCTGAAGAGAAGACATGAAACAAAGTTAAGAAAACCACTAAGTGATGAAAAGTGCATTTGTGCATATAGTGGCCGATGGCCTTACCAGGTAGGAGTGGGGGTGGTGGGGGTAGAGATGGAGGGAGAGGAGGAGGGGAAGCTGGAGAATCTGGTTCACCAGGGGTCTTGGGCCGGGGAGCTGGGATGATCTTTTTCAGGAGGTGGGGGTGCTCAGCGCGGGAAAGCTCCTGTCTCTCCTGCCACTGGGCGTAGTTGTGGTCCAGGGACGGAGGCAGCACAGCATTCGGGAGGAGCCCACTGCTGGGGAACCACGGCACACAGAGACAAGCACTATTAAGTAACATCCCATTAGTACTACTAATGATAAATGTGAAGTTGTGGTTGTTTTATTGCAAAAGCCCTGGTGTCAACAACAAAATAATCCCAAAGAATTTAAGAATAATCACAAGTCATTATGTGGGCTTACAATTTCAGAGAAGTCTAAGGACATTAAATAGCACAAAAACAAAATTCAGGTTTAAGTCTGTAAACAATCTTGGGATTTTGAAGAAAATGAATGTTACACAAATAAGTTAAAAACATAGTTTTAGCTAATAAAAATTCTGAAAAAATGCAGTGTGAGGTAAGTTAAACCTTGTCACATTCCCCCGTTGTTTAACTGTTAGTCTGTACAACTGCAGATTTCTGCTCTCGATATACTTAATTGAACTCATATCTAAAAACAGACATTACAAACCAATCCGACTGATGTATATTCTCAGGTCTGAATAAACTGACATTTACTACTTACTATCCAATCCTAAAAATCAACTGCCACGGAAGAACCTACTCAATTTTCCTACTCGACTGTAAAAGGCCCTAATAAGCATACATCTGATCTTTCAATTTCTGCAACAGACTAGAGGTGAAAACTGAAAATCTAAAATGATATTAAATACACAGCTGTCTTTGTGCAAACTGTCTGATTTACCAGTGTGCCTTTTGCAAATGGACAAATAACCCTACATGCCGTTAGTTTAGACCTTGTGTGACAGGTGTTGCTTTTTAAAGATGATGCATGAGATATGTTGAAAGCGTGTTTAATGCCTCAACACTATCATAGAGATTAGTTGCATTGCCATGTGCATCTCAGAATTTGTTCTGAAGGACATATAAAAATGACTCAGTAGTAAGTGAGCAGTGACACCAGTAATAAATAATCACATCCAAGGAGCTTCGCCAAGTAAAGATTTGCCAAGTCAAGCAAGGCTGGGTAAATGGTGCGATGTGAAGTATTGCACTGAATAAGCAGAGGCATCTTAACCGGTATACATCCAATTACAGCCACAGGGTCCACTGGATGGATCAGTGGCTTTCCTGGACTGGAGCACTGATACATAACATAACAAACCAAACTGACAAGTAACCCACAATTAGACCACAAATATGTATCAAAGAGCCTTCAAGTGAAATTTGACACTGTTGTGGTTTATCTCCCACAATGCCCGGAGGAAGGACAGGCTAAATGGTCTGGGAAGGCTGATAGCAACATATAAGTGAGCGAACGGCTGAGAGAGTTAGTGAATGAGTGAAAGAGTGAGAATGTGAATGAGTGTGTGTGTGTGTGTGTAGAAAGAAATCCAATATGCAGAGCAGTATAACCATACCATTCATTTACAAAGTGAAAGGTTCTGAAAGGGACCTATGAGCTTTGAGCTATTCCTTCTAATAATGTCAAATGATAAGACGGTCATATCTTTAAACAGCATCAATTATTATGTGATCATGTCATTATTAATCAATGGTATAGTGGCATGTGCACTAATCAATATTTTATCTCCACAATAAATAGGTTTCAGATAACTGCTCACAAGCTTAGACAAAGTGAACCAACTACAAATAAGGGGAGATGATTGCATTAAAGAGTAATCTTCTGAATACCTCCGTCATCTATATCCCACTTACATTCACCACTAAGCCGTCCAGTGGGCTCATTAAATCTGTGAAACTGTGGAATCAATTTCATTACTGCAGCTTTAAGTCTTCACTGGGACCTTTAATCACAGTCACTGTCCTGAGATAAGGTATGTTGAAAGAAAACCACTGCATTGATCTACTCCACTCAGGCACTAAATTTAAGTTGTTAAAAGAGTCTCTTTCGGTTTTTTGACGGTTTAGTTGCGAACACAAGACTTCACCACATCACCACTCAAAAAGATAAAGTGACTATCATATGAAATCCTCATCCTGTCCCTTGGCTATCATTTCAACTAATTTTACTCATAGCTCGTTGGTACAGTCAGCCCACACATTTTATAAATATTAGTTCACTGCTTCTGGTTCTCTCAGATGACGGTGCAGCTTCTCCCAGAGCAACCACATCTTACTCCTCATTTCAATAATTACAGACCTAAAGTTCTTGAAAACAGCATTTCTTCTCCAAGCCCTCTGGACGGTTTCACATTACAGGAGTATTAAATTCCAATTTTCTTCTCTGTAATTCCAAACATTATTCACACTACAAGTTTAGAAAATAACGGCACATCACGCACTTCACAATGCTATTAAGATTGAGAGTGCTGCCTGCTAGGGGGCGTCGTTTAAATATTGACTTTCAGACTTTGTTCATATTAGTTTGAGCTATGATTTTAGCTTCTTCTCCAGTACTTTTGCCTGATTTTATGGTTGTGCTTTCAAACCTTGTCCTGCTTCAGTAAGCACATAATTCTACTAAATAACATTTCCAAATAATTACATCACAACACTGTAAAAGTAATCTAGAACCAACTGGTAGCGATAAATGATGGCTTACGTAACTGTAATGAGTTACTCAGAACACTGTGTAATAGGTACAACACGGTGCGGTAGACACTCACTTGGCCGAGACGTTTTGCCTTTCCCAGAACCTGGACTCTTTCACTTTGAACCATGGGAAGATTCGGTCCATTTGCTGAAACAGAAAACATTAGATGACATTTGCATATCAGCCGACTTAAGCGCTTGCACAGACCTGCATTTGGGGAAAGATGGTGGTTAGTGAAACTGTGTCTCAGCAGAAGGGCCCTGGCTTAATGTTGCCATACCGTGACCAAGATACTTAACCTATACGTGCTAAATCTGCGTGTCTCAGAAAAGTATATGGCAGCTAAACTGTCTGATATGCCCAAAAAAATCTACAATTGCCCTATTGTCACTACAATTTGTGAGTACCTGTGAACTGCAAAGTTGTTTTGTTGCGTTTTCAGTGCCGAGGGGACAGATATGATCCATATGATCCAGAGTTAATTTGAGGTTCTTACCCGAATAAAGAAAGACTTGACCATGCTGTTGGCTTTCCTGCTCTCTGGCTGGCCACCGTCACTGTTGATGGCTGTCTGAATGATACGGACGATGTCATCGCTGAACTCCAGCTGAGAGAAAAATGTTGAACAGACACGTACATGCAGAGAGTGACCGTTAAAACAGTGACGTGCTGATCAACGTTGGTGGACAGGTCATTAACAGTAGATGTCAGTAGATTATACAGCAAGAGACGACGACACATAGGACACTGAAATCTACTACAAAAAATTATTTTAAGCTATCATTCTTTTACATACAGGCTGCTTTGCAATCCAATAAATATACACACATTAACTGCTTTTGACTAAAATATAATGGGCACACTTCTTATATAGTCTCCAGAAACAGCACCAGGTTCAGGTTGTAAGAACAGCAGAGACACTGCTCCAAAGATAACACACTTACCACTGAATTGTAGCGGCCTTGGTCCATCTTTTTCTCAACAGACTCCAGGTCTAGAGGGGACTCACTGGGAGGTGTGGGGGTGACTTCGGTCAGGACTGGAGGATCGGGGCCCTCCGGGGAACGACGGGATGGAAGACTCTCCTCTGTCTCTGGGTTCAGCTCCGGAGGCTTCACCGCCTGCCCCAAAGCCAAAGAGGTAAGCACTGAGTTTAGCTTTGGTTGCTGCTTCAGCTGTTTGTAACGTAACGATGTCTGTGCATCTTCAATGTTTACTCTGTATTCATGAGTGCAGCACCACATTAAATTAAAAGACACACCACAACCAAAAGAATGAATGAAAATCAAATAATGCTATCATTTCAAACTTTGAAGATAATCATGTTTCAATTAAATGTTTTCAATATGATAACGCTGGCAAAGAAGGACAACAATTTGTACTGAAACCGCAGTAGAAGAAGCAACAGTGTGTGTATATAACCTGTCTGTAGCGTAAAAGGTGTGAGGATGTGCGTGAGTTGAGCAGTGCAGTGAGGACGTAGCGAACGCAGCCCTGAAGCTCCCTCTCCAGCGCCGTCCTCCACTCGGCCGGATGGCGTTCAGTACATTTGGTACATGTGTAGGCAACACTCTCTGGCAGCTTTGAGAGCAGCTCGTACATTTCATCTGCATGACAGGCGAAAGATGACAGGTCATTATTGCTCCCGTCATTAAGTTTACCGTCTTTCAGCCTCTCAACATGACAGCACTCACAGGACAGCCTGTCAGTCAGCGGCGCAGACAGCGGCAACTGACAGACAAATGCAACAAGTGCTGCTAAATATTAAACAGTGTTCTACTTGATGAAGAACATAAAGCAAACGTGTGTTTTAATTTGATCTACCGGCCTTTTTTTGGGCATACTGACCAGTCAGATTCTCACACTTGGCGTGAACCCAGTGGTTGCAACGGCCGCACTCCATCATCTTGCTGTCGTAGTCATCATCATCATAGCACTTATCACAGAGTGGGCAGAAGTTTCCTGAGAGGAGATGGTAACAGGTAGAGAGTTTAGGCCACCCAGTACAATACTGCTTGGATTCAAATATTGCCCTTGTGCTCTTCAGATATCCTTCCCCTTTAATCTCAGAAAGAATATCAGTGTTGTACGTAGACTGTATAGGCTCTGCATGCTTGTCACTTACCTTTAGCAAAGAGTTTGGCACAGTCATGACACATGGAGAAGTCATGTGACCACTGAGCATCCCAGGACTTCCCAGGTTTAGTGGCTCCACAACTCTTACAGCGCACACACTTGGTGCAAACCTGAAACAAAAGAACAAGGTGGTGACTTGCAAGAAGTTGTGTAAAGAGTAGAAATGGTGTGAAAGTGAGAAAAATGTTTTTTTAAAAGACCCTATGAGAGGGCCCCGTGAATGTAATTAAAATGATTGTGAGAAACAGGAAAATGAAAACATGTGAGCATAATGCTAAAGTCTTGTAAGACACAGGTGAAGTTGGAGTAACATAAAGGTGAGAGGGTGGAGGGAAGTCTAAAGGAAGAGTGGTGTGTATCCATACCCAGACTCTCTTCTTCTTGGTGGGTCTGGTAGGGTGGTTGGGACCCAGGCACTCCGGGTGATAGCTGTTGCGGCACTTATCGCACTCTAGCAGCTGCTGCTACAGTGACAGTGGCCAAGCGTGAGATTAGATCATTTAAATATCAAACGAAGCAACATTACATTTTTCATGGCCAACAAACAACACAGTTCTGTTCGCAGCAAATTAGATACAAATATGAATGAACAAGTCAGATGCCACGTTACATGTTTCAAAAAGACCAAAGATCAGGGTGTCCAGGATTTTATGCAGAGATTTTACTACAGTGCTACCCCGAGTTTATATAGGGGCACATTCATAAAAGGGCTTCATGGATGGATGAACATCATAAATGAAAGCATTAGGAAGCAGCGATAATGTGCTGCTCTGTATAGAGCTGTGCTTGGCAGGGTTTGTGGACAGCCACTTAAGTGGCAACCACAGTCAAGTTTTTCTTGTGGCTTTGGGTCAACACGATTAGCTTTACAACAGAAACAGCAATCTTGCAGAACTTTTTTTCCATTTGCAAACCAAGAGCCATACATGAATACTGAACATAAAAAGCCATGGCCCAGTTAACAACTGTTCCATGAGACTTTTCCTCTGTTTGTCTGGCAATGAAACAGTGCATAATGTTTATGGTGCGTTAAAGGTACCCTGTGGAGTTTTTGACCACTAGTAGCAATATGGAGCGGTATTTTACTACATGTACAACAACAAAACAGAGACCTGTGTTGTTTGTAGTACATGCATCAGCACGCAGGTGACACGAAACACATTCCTGCCAATGGTTTCACACGGTTCCACTGATATGCTGGTGGCGAAAACGCCGCAATGCACCAGCAAAGGCAGTGAAGAAGAAGACTGCTAGCAAGTAAACATGGACGTAAACAATCCAGGCTTCAAACTTCTGAAAAATTGCACCTTTTTTTAAGGGAAAGAAATGAACTCAACACGTTTGTTCAATGCCAAGGATACAGGAAACGTGAAAATGTTTGGTAAGCAATAAACAGAAATGTTGGTTAACAAGAAAACTCCACTAGGCACCTTTAAGTAGGATTTCAGATTGTGTGAGATATGAAGCATCAGCAGCAGTTTGAAATTCCAGCAGCCTCACCGGGAGCTGAGATTTCAGACTCCTCAGGCCATGCTCTTTTTTGGAATGAGAGAGTGCCAGGGACCCGCTGCTGTTGAGGCAGTGCTTTAGTCACAGACAGAAGCAAACACAAGTAGTAAAGGACTTAGTGCTTTAGGTAGAGATTTGTTTATAGCATTTCTTTGCATTCAGATCATCTGCTGCCTGTTTTTGAATGACCAATAAGCAACAGATTTAGACAACTTATTAACATGTACCAACAACCATTCAAGGCTCACACCGTGCACAGGACTTGAGTTAAATAATAAAATCATGGCAGGGATCCAAGAAGCTGATTAAGTGCTGTCTGCTGGCAAGGCTAGCAAGCGTCTTTCAAGGGAAGATTCTCCGGCCTTTACACACTGTCACTCCCCACTAAGCTTCTTTTGTGTTCAGCTTTAAAATGAACAGAGCTGTACTGAAAGGCTTACTTTAGTTTTCTGGTGCTGGCGTCCACAGGCCTGGCAGAATCTACATCGGCGACAACACCAGTTCTCAAATTGCTCCTGGAGAGGGCGCTCTGATTCCCCCAGGCAAAAGAGATGGAATGGTTCACAGCACACCTGGCAGAAGACAAACTATAGATACAGAGAAGAAACACAGAGAAAAGTAGGGGGAGAATAGTAGAATATAGGTTTAACCATTGCTCTGACAAAAAAAGGACAAGACATTTAAAAGCACGTTTTCAAGACTTCGACCATTTCTTCACCTCAAAATTTCCACTGCTTGCACATAAGAAGCAGAGCACCCTGGGTGTGACAGGCACAGAGGTGAGCAGGCTGAGGCCGCCAGCCTCCCACACCTTCTCAACATCATGGTCCCTCTTGAAATCCACTCTGATACGATGCACTCCGTCGCAGGGCGCTCTGGACTTCGTCTGGCCCCTAGTCGAGGGAGTGCTCAGCCAGTTTAAAGTACTGCTGCTGGGGGGTTTAGCGGTCAGCGGCTTCTTGTATTTATCAGACAAGAGGAGAGCGACAGATTGGGTGAATATCAGAAATTACACGTGGTCTATACAGTGAGCATCCAAAGCTTTGGGGAGAATTATGTGGACATAAAAAAAGAAATAAAAAGCAATTGGATAAAGCTTAACTTCTTACCTTGTCTTTTGGTCTCTGCTTAGGAGATGGGGGAACAGAACGAGATGTTGGCTTCTTCAACTGTTTTGATTCAGCTATGAGAAAGAGACAGGACAAAACATTCAAATAAAGTTATATTTATTGGAACTGTAATACAGGACAAACAGAAAGGCAACCAGTTTTTTTTTTTGGGGGGGGGGGGTTTACCTGTATCGGAAAT
>JAVQJL010099541.1:0-19505 GCA_036024295.1 Nannoperca obscura
TTCGACCTCATGATTCTCATTTGCTCTGACATGCACTGTGAGCTGTAAGGTCTTATATAGACAGGTGTGTGCCTTTCCTAATCAAGTCCAATCAGTTCAATTAAACACAGCTGGACTCAAATGAAGGAGTAGAACCATCTCAAGGAGGATCAGAAGAAATGGACAGCATGAGAGTTAAATATTAGTGTCGCAGCAAAGGGTCTGAATACTTATGACCATGTGATATTTCAGTTTTTCTTTTTTAATAACTTTGCAAAAATTTCTACATTTCAGTTTTTTTTCTGTCAAGATGGGGTGCTGAGTGTATATTAATGAGGAATAAAATGAACTTTTTCGATTTATGCAAAGGGCTGCAATAAAACAAAGAGTGAAAAATTTAAAGGGGTCTGAATACTTTCCGTACCCACTGTATATGACTAATGTTTTCCCAATAACTTAATGAACAATGTTTCCTTATTATTTTAATCGGATTTGAAACCGGGCGGTATTATGTTTTCTTCATCATGTATTTGCTGTTCCAAATTAGTTTAATATTATTTGTAGGAGGCATTGTGTATTTGGATGTACAATCAGGTCCATAAGTATTGGGACATCGACACATTTCTTATCTTTTTGGCTCTATACACCACCACAATGGATTTGAAATGAAACAAACAAGATGTGCTTAGACCTGACTGTATTTGAAGGCAATTATTTAAAATCATGATATCTCCTAGAAAACTAAATCAGCTGAGATTTCTAAGTATGAATACATCTTGCCAGGTTTCTGATGAGAGAATCCTGTGTGAAAATAAGCCTTATGCCCTAGAAGAGAATTACTGACCCCAATGAGCTAATATTGTACCAAATAAAACAGTGCTCATGACCATTATTTTTTTCATCAAAAGAGAAAAAATTATCTTTATCTTAAACACACAGCTATAAATCCACAGTCCCGTGCTGAAAGCAGGGTGGGGCACATGCAACATGAACCTCAAATTGACAGCAGTAGTATTTTATTTTCACAAAGTAGCCTGCTTGCATGGAGGCCAACAAGCCAACTATAACCATTATCTCAAATCACTCATTTACATAAAAACTATCTAAGCTGTGAGGAATTAGCAGTAGATTAGCAGGTCTACATTGCACTTCTAGAGCATGAGGGAATTAACTCTTGATCTTAGCTATAAAAACACCCTACACAGTGAATATCACTTTCAAATCCCCATATCCCATAATAGAGACTTCAATACCTAGCTGCTCTTATTACCGCGGCTGCTTACTGCAAACACTTTTTCTCTGCTCTGTGATCACAACCAGATACACCAAGATGAAGACGGCCACAAACATCTACATCTTCAACTTGGCTATTGCTGACGCCTTGGCCACAAGCACGCTGCCCTTCCAGAGCGCCAAATACCTCATGAAGACCTGGCCGTTTGGGGAAGTCCTGTGCAAGCTCATTATTGCCATCGACTACTACAACATGTTCACCAGCATCTTCACCCTTACCATGATGAGTGTGGACCGCTACATCGCTGTGTGCCACCCAGTGAGGGCGCTGGAGTTTCGGACACCGGTCAAGGCTAAGTTGATCAACGTGCTCATCTGGGTCCTGTCCTCTGCAATTGGGGTACCCATTATGATTATGGCTGTAACCAAAGTGGCAGATAATGGTGAGGTCATGTTTTCTTCCCCTGTTTTCACTTTCATTATTAGTAGTTAAGATAGTTCCTTTCTGGGGGAACTGTACTACTTTTCCTAATCACCCACAGTTATAAATCATTCAGATGTCTTTTTGTGTGAGGGATGTTGAATGAATTAATGAATGTCTTTTGGATTAAGTCACAGCTCCTCTCAAAGCAGACCTTGAAAAGACAAAATATCCTTTAATGAAAAGAAAACAGCTAAGCATAAGAGATAACTGACTTAGGAAAACACTTACGTCCAGTGGCAACGTTCAGTGCCAATGCAGAAAGTATTGCATATGGACTCAAACATTAGAGTCACGACAGGCTGCTATTCCTGACACCACTAAATAACATCCTGGCACTGCCCACTCTTATTCAACACTTGGAAGTCATCCAAAAGTGCGACCAGACTGACAGCTAGATACGACCAATCGCACTTCATTTGCTTCCCTTAGGGAGGGAAAGTGCAGTTGTTTTCTGCTACTACTCAACTATGTAAAAATTCTTCAAATAATATGGGGGAGAGGTAGATTGTTGCAGTCCACTCTCTCATTCTCTCATTCAAAAATATATTATTTTAATGAGCTGCCAGATATTGATGTAGAAAAACATTGCACAGTCTCATGTGGAAGACCAGAGTTTGCGTCCTATAACATACGTGCAATTAGTGTTCACTTTCTATTTAGCCATAACCATGACCTTTCCTAACCTTTTCCTATTGTTTGGCTACCTTAAGTCAAAGGTTTTGAAATCCATACCCTTCCCTTTGTATGACGGCCACCTTTTTAACTTAGCCTTGGAGTGGGGAGTGTGGAACCGCAATAAACACTTTTGATTGTCTGATGTGGTTGGATGACTCATTGTATAAAGTAGGTTTTTTTTTGTATAACCCTAACCCTAGCCAGTCAACAGTCTATACTCACAAAGAATATGTTCTTGATTGTCTACACTGCTCAGTAGGGTTGAAAGTGCGTATTTTGAGTACAGATGTTTCTCTGTAACTTTAGCTTTTGAAAAACCTCAAATCTGTGTCTTTCTAAACTTGCTTGATATCGTAACTCTACATTAACAAATTCTTTCCAATTCTATCGCCATCTTTTCAGGTAAAACCATGTGCATGCTGAAGTTCCCTGACCCTGACTGGTACTGGGACACAGTGACAAAGATCTGCGTCTTCATCTTTGCTTTTGTGGTTCCTGTGATGGTCATCACCATATGTTACGGCTTGATGATCCTGCGCCTAAGGAGCGTTCGTCTGCTCTCAGGATCCAAGGAGAAAGACCGCAACATGCGCCGCATCACCCGCATGGTCCTGGTGGTGGTGGCAGCCTTCATCATTTGCTGGACCCCCATTCACATCTTCATCATCGTAAAGACCATGGTGGAGATTGACAGCAGAAACCCCTTTGTGATAGCTAGCTGGCACCTGTGCATTGCATTGGGCTACACCAACAGCAGCCTCAACCCCGTCCTCTATGCATTTTTGGATGAAAATTTTAAGCGATGCTTCAGGGATTTCTGCCTTCCCTGTCGGACTCATGTGGAGCAACACAGTCTGACCAGAGGTCGCAACACCACCAGGGAGCCGGTGTCTGTCTGCGCTCCAACAGAAGCGGGGAAGAAGCCGGCATGACTAGGCATGGATTGGGTCCCCCACAGCTCTCGCTCAAGGAGGATCCAGCAAGATCTGCAATCAGAGATCACCCAGATCTCCACAACAGAATTTTAAGAGATCTTTACGAGAAAAAGCTGTTTCTCAAAGAATTGAGTGCCGTTCATTCTCTCGATTCGGCTGACATCCTGGACATTCAAAAGAATATCTAAAAATAATGGAAGATAAATTTCACTCTAATCTTACTTTTCCATTAAAGTTCTGAGAACAAAGTGGAATCTTTTTCTTTAATTTTTTTTTTTTTTTTTTTTTTTTACAGGAAACTGATATTTGACAAAGGCAGTGACAGTAGATGGGTTAATAGGTCCAGCTCATGATTGGTCTGCCCAAAGGACAAGTGTACAAGAGTACAGGATGTTTTGATGATGCAAAAAGGACCAAGAAACAGTGGCAGGTTTCTATATTATCAAGCAAAGAATGCATCATTCAGACACCATCCTTCAGAGCGCATTGTAATAAAACAGTATGACACTGCCAGGGTGAAAAATGTGCAACAAAGGACATAAGTGTGACACACTGGACTCTTCAATTCAATTTCTTCTAACTTGCCTGTACATTCAAAGACAGAAAATCAATTTTTGTGATGGAGTTTATTGAGAGAATAAAATCAACATCAAAGAGAAAACATTTTCATCTGTAACATCAACACAACACAAATGAGCCTTACAGAGCAGAACCACACAACTGGTACCCACCGACAGCTGGATGATGAATTACACAAGGTCAACCACTCTCTACATGGAGAAGAGGGGAAATCTTGTTTGGTATTTAGCCAACGTTTGCTTTTTATTCCTTTTTATTTTACAGCAAAAAGAAACAGTTTTTTCCCTTTAGACTCTGCCACCATCAACTGTGGTAGAAGAGAAATCTGGGGCTCAATGTTCCATGAATGTCATGAAGGACATGTAATCATAATCAAGCCCAAATGGTTTTGTGTTCAGATGGAAAAATCCAGAATAGCATCAAACCACTGAAGCTTGGATTTCTCTGGACTTCTTTTCTGCTCACCTATTTGACTTTCATGGGTGGTGTCAACCCTGCAGAGAGCCTCTGAGCAGAATCACTAAAAAATGATAAATCTGCCACTGAAGAACACCGTTGGCAGCCACAACACTCACCTTATTGGTTTGTTGTTTAAAACAAATGTAAAGTCAAGGAACACCTCGAAACTTGGACTGAGAGCAGCTTCATCATAGTGTTGATGAGGATAAACTGGTTCAAGAATACCAATCAAATTGAGACATTGAGATATCAAACAATGGCTACCATGAAGTTGATGAACATTTCCCACTTTGCATACCAGATGAGTTATGTCAGAGAATAATGTAGAGTTTATCTGAATTTGCTCTTGTGGAAATATTAAGACTAAGTATGTGTTGACATGCAAACATGTCAAAATATGCCACAGTTTTGATTAATGTGGAAATATTAAGTTAGCATTATGACAAATGTGGGAAAGATAAAATACATCCAAATATAAATCAAAGGAGAGGAGCGTGTAAGTATAGAGGGTGTCATATATTGTACAGATTATAAATCCCTTGAGGAAAATGTGTGATATTGGCCTATGTAAAGAAAACTGACGTAAAAAATGAAAGGGAGATAAATGTGAATTTGTAGATATTGTAACGCTATTGCATTCGAACAAATTTGGCTTCAGCCACAGTTAAATGACTTTGAGGTGTGTCTGTGATTCTGTGTGCTTTCTTCACACTTTTTGGATCTTGATATTTCACCACAATGCTTTTGATTCATGTTGCTCAAAAAAAAAAAGAGGAAAGGATTGACAACCACCCAAAGCGTTGAAATGGATTTCTGCTCTGTTTACAGATTCAGCAATTTGGCTGTAGGTTGACTTTGGAGTTACCAACAGAGACAGGGATAGAGACAATAAATATTGGCTATTCTGTGTGCAGTAGGACATTTATGCAGTGTGATACATCCTGCATATTTTCTTACAATGATAGTGGTGATTTAAAGTGTACAGTATATACCCGCTCTCTGCTTAGCTTTGTCCAAGTGCTGCATCTGTCGGGTGTGCAGGATATCTCTCAGCTGCCATTATTTTTGCCAATTCAAGTTCTATAAGGGCAGAAGGACCAAAATGTCTCGAATTAGTTTTCAAACAAATATGACAAGGGTGTACAAGCTTTTATATTTTGACAAATCAACATAAGATAATTAATGCTATTAAACTGGGAGATTAAAACTGTAATAAGCCATGTGCATTCAAGGTATGATTGAAGCTAAAGTGTGTGAGTGGGTGTGCATGATTTTAATTTTATTATCACATGGGTATGGTAAAATAAAAATGTTTCATTGTGTGATTTTTCATTACACTGCATAAACATAATTAGTCTCACTGATGATACTTTGTCAAATTGTTGGATACAGTTAGTTGGATACAGTTGTTGCCCTAGTGACAATAACAAAGGTATCTGATCAGTGTGTTACTGATCAATGCTGATAACCCAATGTTGCCCTAATGGCAGTGGATATTTCAAGCTGTAATGTTTCCCAAATCTTTCACTAAAACACATGTTCTCTCTGGCAGCTCTTCAGCACAATGTTAGGCAGTGGAACAAAATGACTCAAATAATTACATTCATGAAGCAAGCAGGCTTTGCTTTCACTTCCCCTTTTGATACAACAACATAGCACAACACAAAAACGTTCGCATTGAACATTATCAAAGCGTAATTGGCAAAACAAAGTAGTAGGACTGATCACAGTTGGAGCAGTGGTGCAAATGCTGATGTACTTTTTGACCAATAGCAAGCTGTTTAGAAAGTGCTGACCTTTAAGGGTCAGAGAGCTGAATCCAAATGGAGGAAGTTATCATAGCTTATTTAACGGCAAATATATTTTTTAATGTCGTTATCTGGAGGAGTACCAATCTGAATGTTATCTGCATAGGATTTGTTTGTATCTTTAACTATATTTTATTTTATCCACACTATCATTTTTATTGCACTGTTAATCACCTACATTTGCATTTATTCCATTCAGCACATACTTTATCATAGTGACAGCTCTCTGTAGTAGTTCTGGAAGTTAGACTTCACTTCACAGGTGTGTTTTTGTGTTGTTATTCTTTTATTCTGGCATTTTTAGCTTTAGCAGTCGGTACAAGTACTCTGATAACGGGAGGTTTAGTTTTTCTTGATAACCGGTTGATTATCTCGTTATCACAAGATAACAAAGCTTGTTTTCTCGAGATAAAGCCTATTTTTCAGAGATAACGGAATACTTAACAAAGCTCGTTTTCTAATAATGGCATTAAAAAAATAATTGCAAACATGGCTGTTCTCAGCTTCCGTACTTATTAGCTCTGTTGCACCATTCACTTTTATTTAACATCGTATCGCAGAGTTAAAACTATTCCACTATAGGAATGATTTGCTGACAGGTATGAGACTGAGTCACAGGACACACATCCTTTAAACTCATTGTGAATACAATTAACAGTTAGCTCACCAGCTACAGCAGTTCACCCACTGCGTCACCAAGACTCTCAAACCATATATGCAAAAATGATTACGTTCACTGTAACACTTTGTGGTGTGACCAGGATTGGGGCTATACAAATATTTTACGCCATATGTCTTGTAAATTATTCTTTTTCAATCAATGTTTTCTGACATCAGCCATCAATGTGATTTCGGGCAGTAGCAAACCACAGTATTTCACTGTATGTGTTAGTCATTCAGCCCTGGTTTGTCGTGTCATTAGCTGTTGATGTAACACAGTGTAATTTAACAGTAAGGTGACTGGGATATAAGCAGATGGGTGGGAGAGGCCGGTAAGAGAGGTGAGGCAGCAGAGCACAGGCTGTGGCTCAGACAAGTGAAGGAAGAGCCAAGTTTCTATTGACTGTCAATCAATGTTACTGAAGAGTTCATATTACTGATTGTCTTCTTCCTTTGATCAACTCTCATATGCTTCTTTTTGTACCATTGCAGTTTATCATGCATTATTGTTAACTATTTTGTAATTTTTCTATTTGATATAAGACTGCTTAACACTGTAAACTGAATACGGAAAGGCCTGTGTGAATATAAACATCTGTACATTTGTGTATGATGCTCATCTGTTGTATAGCCCTTGACTGCAGTACAGTATGTAGGGGGACTGTGCTGATCATATTTGACACTAAACTATTTCTTTTTGCAGTGTTACATATTACTTTTTAGCTTCTTCTGGTGCATTTGTTGTATCAAAATATTTCTAATGCATCAGCTGTGTTTCAAACCTAACTCAAATTGTTGGCACAAATAAAGAAAATAAAATAAATCACAGACAATTGCATGAGCTCTTTTTCTAAAAAGCCTCTGTTTTGGTTTCCTGGAAACAAGAGGAAATGGGATAGCATAATATTTTCTTTAAAATTATTGGGCTCATAATGGAATAATCCATCTTGCATGACCATGATTCAATTTGAAAAGTGGAGAGTGCTCCAAAATAGTCCATCGTGACATTGGTCTGCAAAGTGCATATCCACTGGCGCTCAGATAAGCACACAAGAGATGGCCCAAGGCTGCTCTGAGTCCCAGAGTGTGCTATCCAAAGCTATCTGAAAATTAAACATCCAACTCTGCATCTCCTCTGCAAATTCACACCAGCATCTTGCAGTCACCATGGAGACCAGAAGCACCACATCCACAGAGTGCTCCAGTGAAAGAGCTGACGACTTTCAATTTAATAATGGAGGTTTCCTTCACTAGCAGCCACTTATGAATTATCCTGATTACTCCATCAACAACAGAGAAGTCTCCCAGCAGATTAACCAAGCACAGGCCACGTTTAAAACCGAAGGGAAGTCTAATGTCCCTGATGTGATATTCAACACTAGTTCAATACAGTAGGTATTCTAATATATTGCATACTGTGGTGCTGCCTAAACAACCCTGTCTTCTAGAAATGATATGCTACTAACCTGCAACAGCAAATATGTTTTGAGAGAAATGTAATACTGCATGAATTACCTTTTTTTTCAACTGGGAAATGTTTTAAATGAATTAATCTGCCATATCACACAGAATGCATCTGAAAATGATTTACTGGCAATGCATTTTATTTGTTTTGCCAATGGTTTCTCTTTGTTGAAACTAAAGCCGAATCAGGTTTATTGTCGAGTAGGTTTTCACATACAAGGAATTTGCTTTGGTATGTGGGTGCATAACAGTCCCAATGAACACAGTGAGAGAAGAGAAAAAACAAGTACTGCATAGAGCTGTGCAGTGTTTCAAATAAGAGGATGAAATGTGCAATGATCACGGTCTGTCAATCATTTACAAACACTAAGAGTCTACAGCCATGCCAGCAACTCTACAGCCTGTTAATATCATCATGCTAACAATGACAATGCTAACATGCTGATGTTAAGCAGGTACTGTATAATTTTACCATGGCCACCGTCTTAATTTAGTGTGTCAGCATGCTAACATTTGCTAAATTGCACTAACCACAGAGTAATGTGGAGGCTGATGGGAACATTATTATTTTTGCAGGTATTTTGTTATAAACCAAAGTATTGGACAAGGTTTTTACCTGATAATGGCATTAGATGCAAAGTTAAGGGTTCACTGATGTTACAGTGTATACAGTTCATCCTGTAGGGGGCACAAATGTTAGTATCAAGTTTGTGGTAATCCATCCAATAAATGATAGAGAGAAAGTCAGCGAATCACCAAAGTTAGTAGACGTTGTCTGGGAACTGTAATGTCTGTAATAAATGCTATCTGGTGACGGTCCTGCACTTTGTACAGCCATGTGCAAAATAAATCCATTCTAGTGCTTCCTTCAGTTAAATTTTGATTTGCCACTGAACATAATCTAAGCTGTGGTTATGTTTCCCTAAAACATAATTTCAAAACAAGAAGTGTAGAAGTGTAATTTCCATAAGAGAGGTTGTTTGATGAAAACAGCATATGTATAAAAGTGTGCCGTCTTCAAATAGTTTGCTTTCTATCACTCAGATTAATTGTACTATTCTTCAGGCAGACTCCACTAACAAACAAAATACACAAATATGTCTATCAGTTCAATTCCATGTTGACAAGAATCACAAATTCTCAATACATAGTGGGCATTGAGTACTTTTTTCCTGCACATAAAGTAGCTCAAGCTGATCCAAATAACCGTGAGGCAGCACATACACCTTACTGTTTGAAAGGGGGACATTCAGTTCAAGAATTTGTCAAGAACAGGCTAATGGAAACGGAAGAAAGAGTCCTTGAGTACAAATACATTTCAGAGACTTTCATTTACTACAGGTATGCACCTTTGATCTTCAGTGAAAATAATGTAGATCGTTAACAAGCGATCGATAACATGCAGTATGGATGACATGCTCTTTTCACTGTAGAGATTAAACAATGGCAGCAAACAGAAGAGTGTAGTATTAGCAAAAAAAAATTGTGAGGATTTAAGGGTTAGAGATGGGCAAAAAGTAATGAATAATATATGTCCAATATGTGTGGAGAACAAGATCACAGTTGAACACACACAAAGGCATTAAGTCAGTCTATTCCCTCAGCTACTTTCCCATATTACAGCCTTTTACACACATTTCATTGATATAACTTGATGTAGAAAGTAGCAAATACAACAAAACAAGAGCAAATGATAAGGACATCAGAGAAATCTGCAGAGATAAGAGTAGGAAGAGTTGGTGAAGGCTGGTCTTAGGGTTATCCTCCTCCTCATTATACTGTTCATCACAAACAGTGACACGGCCCATTTTTCACCTTTACTCCCAAGGTTACTGAAACTTAAACATTTTCAGTGGAACACCAGCTGCTATGGTGCTGGCTTTGCAAAATTCCAGGGTTAGGGATTTGGTCTCAAACTTAATAATGCATATGTGATGCATGATACTGGGCATTGGACACAGACACTGGAGTAAGAAGTGAAACACACTGGTTTATTTTAGACCAGAGGAAAAAGTGAGCATGAAGTGAGGACAAAATCCAGAGGAGTAGGATGGCAGGCTTTGGGGAATGGAGATGGCTGGCAGGCAGATGAGCTGGGAAGGCAGGTAGGTAGTGTGGACCTGAACCACAGGAGAAAGCAGGGTTACACAAACTATCTTCTTTAGTACTGGAGGCCTGAGAGCTTGTTACCGCAAAAACTGAAGCAATGATTGCAGGTTCAGAGCAGATGATGTCACGCACACACACAAACACCAAGAGACAGCACAGGACACAGGAGGGAGGGGGAAAACACCAGAAACAAATGGGAACATAATGAGCACGGCTGACCCATGACAATATGCTTCAACTTTTACTTCAAACTTTTGTTTCACAAGGCAGTGCTTCTCAGTGCATTGAGGTGATTGAACACCTTAGATGGCCCTGTCAACCCAACCACCACACCAATCAACACCATGTAATTGCAACCCAAAAAATCTATACTTATTAAACTTGGAACATTTGTTGTGTGCTAGTCCAGTTTTGTTCTCAATTTAGGTGTTAATTGTATTGGAGTCTGGCTCAGTTAGTCTCAGTTCACCTTGGTGGGCATTCATACTTCTGCTATAGGTAGAGAAAAGAAGGCTTAAACCACAGGGTGCATGTGCTCCACGGTTCCTTCTCTGTATTTTCCTACTTAGAAACCTCTTAGACTCGCCAGTCACAAAGGAAAAGACTGTTGTTAACATTTTTTATTAATGAATGGAAGAACAAACTATTTTAGGAGACACATCAGAAATGCTCCTTGGCCCTTCAAGCCTGTAAGTAGACTGTTGTGTTGTATGTTTGATTGACAGCTAAAGTAGCAAGGACAACAAAACATTTGTACTGCTAACTGTAGCTTACAAGCTGAGAACAGGCAGTGTTTTGTTAATGTTGGTATTGAGAAAAAGGGACCACAACACTTATCACCTAAACTGATGTATTTTCACATTCACAGGTATGTTTCAGGTTTTCCAAGTGCTGAAGCTTCTCGCTAACTATCTAACTTACAAACTGATGTTAGCTGTGTACTCTCCCCTAGTGAATGTGGGGTCTTCAATATCATTGATATCCACCAACACGTTCAAATGACATTTTTCCAAATGTTGCAATCCTCTACTCTGTTTATCCTTTTCTGTTCAGCCATTATTACAGACATGTCCAAACCAGCCACAGCCACTCGACTATGAAGTGAACCGCTCGACATACTGTTTGATAAGGCCATATTTCAGGACCGGATTTGTAATCATTGGTGGAATTTTCTTGGGCTCTCTACACCGTAAAAAAAAAAGTATGATTTTATAAGCCACATGCAAAGATCTTTTTCTGTCTATACAGACATCAGGCACTGCTTTCTGAGTAGGTACATGGCAGGGGTAAAAAAAACCCATACAATTAAATCTCGGATGGACTTTACAAAGAATTCCTAAATACTGTACGTATGTATATCTATACTGGATTCAATATCCTAGTAGGTTCAGGTGGTTCAGGAAAATTCTTCTACATACCGTATAAAAGTTTTAAATTGCTGCACATCATTATCCATGTTTCAGCCTTGTTATGGGCTCAACTGAAGCTGTCAGAACTACGGAAAGCCCTGCCAGTCCACACCCAGCGCGAGTCTCAGCCAGCAGAACGTGACTGCCGGACTGAAGATTAATCCATGGAGCTAACCTCTGTGAGGCATTGAAATCAAAAGCAGATAGGCCTCATCCTTCACAGTAGACTGCATGTGGACATAATGACGAAGCTTACCTTGCAGCTTACATTTAGCTGCCCACCTTATCAGCCTCTTACAGGGTTTCACGCTGGCCTGTGTGTGGCTACCGGAGCTGATAGAGGCGGCTTTCACAGGCAGCATGAGTGACCCTGTCAGTGCCAACACAGAAGAGAAGCTCAACACTGCCAGTCGGCCGATCATGGCCTGTCAGCCTCTCCATTATAAGAGACAAAACATCAACACTTTGATTGCAGCAATGCAGGTTCTTCTCTCCACACCTGAGGTGGCCTGGTTATGTAGTTAAATGGTGAGTGTCTGTGTTGTAAGGAATAGAAGTATTACTCATTCAAATTGTTATATTTATATGATAAAAGTTATGTTATTATCTCACCATTATAATAAATTATTAAGAATTCCAACTTACAGATTACAGTTATTTTTCTTTTGTGGCAACATTTTCTATTGTATCTATTTTGAAATATTAATATAATTATAATTCACTTGTAACAATATTGCCACACAGAAGACATAACCACATCTGCACCTGCAAAACATATAACAAATAAGAAAGCAGTGACAGTACTTTGGTTAGATTATAAATGAGTTTATAGAGCGGTTCTTTTACCCTAAGACATATGAGAAATGTCTGAACCCACAAAAGCGCACTTAATCCTTCAGTTACCTGAAGACCTTAAAATGATAAAATATGGAGATACATGGTTTCACTGGCCAACCGCAATAATTCCCTCTGTCAAATAAATTTAAAAGCGCTTTACAATTGCATTCACAATAAACCATGACCAGTCACAAAAAATAAAGCCCCAAACATTAATGACACTAATGTCCTATTAATGTCCCATATGATTTTAAAACATTATAAATGCATTATAAATATTAATGATGATGTTTGATGATGATGTGTCATATCTATCCATGATCAATGATCCATATATACTCTCTAGATAGATAGAGAGATTGAAGTGCTGCAGTAGTAAAAAGAAACAAGAAAATAACAAGAAAATACAATTAACAAATATATAAATGTGTGTGTGTACAAATCAGTATGTTGTCCATTGCCACTCAGAGGATAAGTCTCCTCTCCCGGCTCAGCGGGGAGTCATTATATACAGATATTGCGGTGGGCATGGATGTTCTTATTACAGCAGAGTTGCAGGAACCTCCCACTGAACGTGCTTTGCTGTCTGACCAGTAGGTTGTGCAGAGGATGTGAAACATCATCCATTTTACTGAGCAGTTTGTGCGACATCCTCCTCTCCACCAGCACCTCCAGGGGCTACTGATATGCAGTACTAGTGTCTTTTTAGGAGAATATTGTAACTGTAAATAAAAATACAGATTCATTTATTGTTTCCTGTTCCTTTTTTTTGCCCTAAGGCATGACTGCATTGGATCTTTCCTCTGCTGCCAGGGTCCTATGTTCCCCAGCTCTATATAGCACATAATGCAAACCTGCTTGATATGATATGGGCTTTTGCGGGAACTCATCAAAGGGGTTTTCTGTTCCCCAGCACTGCCCTCTCAATATGACAGGTCTACACTTGAGGGGACTTATCAAATAGTTGGAGTCATAATATGGCATGTAACATTCTGGGTAGTTTTGTGGATCAAACTGAGTATAATTTTTTCCACAGAACCACCCAAACTTTTTAATATATTTTGCCGGGTCAGATTTGACCTGAAATACCACAAATGTAACAACTGTTTAGTGTTTTGTTGTGTTTGTGTAGCTGTTTTAATCTTTTTTCCAATAAAATAAATATTTATTATATTTTAACTTGAAATGGGTCAAATGTGACCCAAACAAAATAGGATAATTAATGTGTGTTAACAGAATATTGAACTGGGGAAAACAGGAGCCTCAGCATATAGGATCAAGAAACATATATATGTTCCTTATCATATAGAGAAAATAGAAAAACAGCAGCTTGTGTGTGAAAGATAAAATGAATGTTCAACATTATATGTTCTACACTCTGGGATGCTTTTAATCTCTGGGCAGCCATTCACAGTGAATATAGCACCATATAATCAGAAACTGCAACCTCTTATTCATATATTTGTAACTGACAAACGTCAGCTAAAGGATGGTTTAGAAATAAATCCATTAAGCATGTCTGTAACTTCCCTCAGAGAGCAGAGAACATGAAAGAAACCCTCTCCAAACCCGGTGGACTCACCCATTGTGAGCTGTAACTCGCCTCATCTCACAGTTCAAAGATTCACCCTAATGATCAGGACACTCTTGCTAATGAGCCTGAGTAGCTGGCAGCGATTCAATGTGCCGGTTATATTGTTTAAAGTTTCTGAAGCTCATCCACGATCCCACTGTGTCCTTGTTTCACTGTTTTATTTCTCTGAAACGTACAGATGTTTTGTTGTTTCCTTTTTTAGATCTTTAATTTTATTCAATTATTTTATTCTATAGTATTCTGTTCAATTTTTTCAATTTGTTCAACTATTTGTTAATTGCTTTCAGGAGCTAGGCACAAACGAATTTCACCACGTTTTACTGTGTATAATTGTGCATGTGACAAATACATTTGCCACGTCTTTGTTGAACTGCCACATTTGAAATTCCATTCTTTACTGATGTACATTCAATGTGTCACCAGCTAGTCAGTGCTTCAACTGCCTGATCAAAATAAATGCACATATAAGCAGCTGAATTATTAAGTAAGTAAAGCTGTCTCTCTCTCTCATACACACACACACACACACACACACACACACATTACAGATAGCAGCATTTCATCTGGCACCGACAGCTGCAGACACAATGAAAACATTTCCTGTACATCTTGTGACGTCAGGTTATAAATCTCCAAAGTCGTCAAGCACGCAATAACGTGTTCGGTTGCTCTGTTGAATTACACATGCACACATTTTCATATGCAGCCATCTTTATTTTGCTACACTAGGCTACATTTAAAGTTTACTATCTGTGCACGTTCATGTGGTGGATTGTTATTAGCAGAGAGTCTGGGCAAAATTTATCATTCGAGTCACTGGATTGATTATTTATTTCCTGAGCATTCAGACTCAGCTCTTACCTGATTGGTGCATCCGTATTAGTAATAATTTCCTGCTCCTGCTCCTGTTATGTGTGTCTGCAGGTGCACTGGGAAAGTGCTTTTTCTATTTCACATTTCTCTACAAGAGAGCTTTATCCTTTACTACTATTAATCCTTCTCCCCAGAAGAGCTTTTTTTATTCACTAAGAAGGGAGCGTCAGACTCCATCTCCCCTCCTGCCCAACAGCCATCTGGAATCATTGAAAATACAAGGGATAAAACCATGAGATAGAAATCATACTTTGTACATAATTTCTAAAAGACACAAGTAATGTAACTGTCTCTTATACCCCAGCACATTTGTCCAATGTCTCTAAAACTACCCACCCCCACCCCCCAAACTCTGACTGCTCTAACCTTTACCGCTTTAAATTCTCAAGTACTATAAAGTTATCTTTAAATTGATGAAATAATGTTTATTCTACTTTTTTGGACTTGTTGTTTCCAGTTACCTCCCATATCCCACTCACCATACAATAGCTGACTACAACTTTTGACACACCTGGAGACTGACTGAAAGCTAAAAAGATTAAACAAACCACACGCACCAACTTGCTTAAATTTTGTCGTCAGGAAGGACGGCTCCACTGAAAATACCACAGACCCAATGATACAATCACTCATACTATATTCCATTAGCGTTAGTTTTTTTTCGTGTCTATGCATTTCATGTTGTTCAATTCAATTCAATTCAGTTTTATTTATATAGCGCCATATCATAACAAAGTTATCTCAGGGTACTCAATCACATGGAGCAGGTCGAGACCAACTTCCACACACACAAAGACCCAACGTTCCCACCATGAGCAAGCACTAGGCAACAACGGCAAGGAAAAACTCCCTTTTAACAGGTAGAAACCTCGAGCAGAACCAGGCTCTAGGTGGGCGGTCATCTGCCTCGACCACTAATTAAGAGATTCTGACTCAGAAATCATCAGAACTAAGCTGAGCTGTTATAAGTAAAGAGAACTCTAATTCCTCTACACACACACACACACACACACACACACACGTACAAACTTCCTTGCTTGAATTTTAAGTGGTGGGAACTAGCGCCATTGTGAACACCCTACAATTTACTCTCTTCTTAGATACCACAAAATGAATTTAAATGTGGTTTGACTACAATATGTTTTGTCAGAAGTGTAAGGAAGATGGTACAAGTCATCATTATATATAGCCAGATAGGACAGATAGCTAGCAACTTCCCATACACCTAAAGCCGTGTTGTAAAATGGAGGGCAGCTATTTGCATGACGCAGTTTGTTAAAAGGGGATTTGGGTGTGAAAAACGTGTGAGATTGATAGTCCTCAGTCATAGAATGTGGCAGCTGTGTAGGGCCTGTAAAGGTGTCTGTCCATGGATCACGGGGGAGCAGCCAGACCAACCCAGCCAGGTTAATGACAAGTTCTTATTTCATTTACATGCAGCGGCTAACCCACACACTGAAGTGTAAGGGGGGGAGACATGGTTGTCAGCTGTGTAGTGTGTATGTGTGTCACAGCAAGAGGAGCTCAGAGAGGGTCAAGCGCACCATTACTGGTCTGCTGGTTTAATAGAAAAGTTAAATCTCTTTGGCCATGATACAGTATGTGCTTTTATGAATAATAGGCTGTGTTGACATGGGTTGATTGCTGTCCATTGGCAGGCTTGATCATCAGAGCTTAAAAAGCTTCCTCAGAACTCTGTTTCCCAGAAGGCTGTGGGAAAATCCACAGCTGGGAAGAACCTGAAGGATTTGACAGTATGCTCACATCCAAACTGAGTCAGGGGATCAACATATACTGCATACCAAGGAGTTTTTCAACATTTGACTCAATCCTTTTCCCTCACAGCCACAGTGACCCTCATGCTACCAAAATGATCAGCAAGTATGAAAAACTTACAGTAGATTATACTCTACATGATTCATAGGCCCAGGCCAGTACTCTGTTCAGGAATGGTGTATCAGGTCTGTAGTTGGGGGAAAACAGGCTGTCTTCATAACCCCTTCCGACCACATGCATTCTGACTTCTGTTTGTAACTTTCTTCAAAACTACTAGAATTAGGGATCAAGTATAGTTACTTTTCAAATAGACATTTTTCTGCTTGACTGTGCTCTATCTGCTGTGTTGGTTAACAAATGATTCAGTCTAACTGTAGGCTGTTATTGTAGTGGCAGTTGATTATAATCGAGTTAGTCTCCTGCTGTAGCTATTTCTGTTTTACTGAATTGAACCATTGGCATTAGAAAGTTGTGCTGCTTTAGGTAAATATCAATAAGTCTATTCTTAGGTTTGTGGAAATTAAGAGACTATTAAGATTTAGTTTAGGGTTTTTAGAAATCAAGCCTCCCGCCTGATCTTTCTGTTGGTTGTTTGTTAATCTCTTAATAGAAACAGGTTTCTACTGTTGGGCCATCCCCACTATGGTATAATAGTAAGTACATCGTGTACACAGTGTACTGCATGCAAGTGTAGTAACCGAAGTATCCGGATTGAGACCCAGTGCTTATCACATGGGCTTCCCACAAGACTGAGTTAATCTTTAGCTGTGCCTCCTTGCGATCTCTGGACTCTCACAGAGACTTGGAGCACACCAGAGAACACCTCCAACCCTGCAGCCCTCTCCTCAGCATATTCCTTCAGCCACACAGCCAGACCTGGCTAAGGGGTTGGCACTGGTTTGCTAATCTTCCCCAAATGGAAATATTGTCTCTATCCACTTCCACACTTCACCACCTCTTCTTTCAAATTTCACGCTGTCTGTTACATATCCGGTGAAATTAAACATTGTTGTGCTCTACCGCCCAGCAGGTCCTCTCTGGGAATTCTTGGAGGAATTACACATTCTCCTATCAAACGTCCCTGAAGATGGCCCCCCTCTTGTACTTCTCAGTGACTTCAACATCCACACAGAGAAGTTAACATCTGACTCCCCCCCCATCCACACGTTGGTAACCAACTTGATGTCATATTCACCAGGAACTGCTCAACCAATAACCTTTCTGTTAATCCTCTTCATGTCTCTGACTGCTTCTTCGTCTCCTACTCTCTCCCTCTCTCACAAACTGTCAAATCTGTCTCTTCTCCCTACCTGCCACATCCTTTGCTTCCGGTTTCCCTCTTCTCTTGCCTCATCTGTCCTATCGGCCCTACCTTCACCTGACTACTTGTGACTCATGCCTCGCAACTCTGCCATGGATACTTTCCTCTCTACTTTCTCCTCTTCTCTGAACTCTCTGTCCTCTCACCTCTCAACAGGCTCCCCTCCAGCTCCATGATTGTCTGACTCAGTGCGTGCTGACAGAACCACCCTATGGGGAGCTAAAAGAAAATGGCAGACAACCTGCCTTCTTGACCTGATCCGTTTCACCTTCTTCTTTTTGTTGCACCTGACCTCTTTCCTTTCCTCGCCCACCTCATCAATACCTCTTTTACAACTGGCCTAACACGAACGCTAAAAGCAGTTATAGTAAACAATCTTTTAAAGAATCTCACGCTCAATCCTTCTGATGTGAAGGATTACAGACCTATTTCTCTTCTGCCACTTGTGTGTGCTGTCTTCACTCAACTCTCTGCTTATGTCCACCAGAACAACCCTCTTGACACCTACCAGTCAGGTTTCAAGGCAGGCTACTCAACTAAGACTGCCCTCCTTGAGGAACTCCACATATCCTGCTGGACCTTTCAGTAGCATTTGGCACCAGATCCCCCTGCCTCCAAGAACTGGGAGGCTCAGGTTCTCACTCTCACTGTTCCATTCTTACTTTAAGGATCGCACTTACAGGGTAACTTGTAGACAATCTGTGTCTGAACCTTGTAGCTTCACTACTGGAGTCCCTCAGGATTCTGTTCTGGGGCCCCTTAACTTCTCTTTTTACAGCTGGGCCATTACAAAAAAAACCTTTTCTTTCTTTCTTATTGTAGTTGAAGCAGTTCAGCAAGTTGATGTATTTGTATGGTTTGGATAAAGGTGTCATTTAAATACACAATGTAATATTCACTATTACTTTTTATTTCTCTTAATATTTCTTCTAAGATTTAAGTAATTTCACATGTAATATTGGGCTGGCATTTTAAAGTTACAATTGTTTTGATATTAGCCTTTACAAGTGTGTCCAAGTCCTAAGGTACAGTGGTTACGGAAAGTATTCTGACCCCCTAACATTTTTCCACTCTGTTTTATTGCAGCCATTTGCTAAAATCGAAAAAAAGTTAAATCTTGGTCTCATCAGACCAGAGAATCTTTATTTAGTCTGGGAGACCTTCATGTGTTTTTGGCAAACTCTATGCAGGCTTTCATATGTCTTGCACTGAGGAGAGGCCTCCGTCGGCCACTCTGCCATAAAGCCCCGACTGGTGGAGGGCTGCAGTGATAGTTGACTTTGTGGAACTTTCTCCCATCTCCCTACTGC
>JAVQJL010099550.1:0-74300 GCA_036024295.1 Nannoperca obscura
CACACACACACACACACACACACACACACACACACACACACACACACACACACACACACACACACACACACACACACACACACACACACACACCTGTAGGTGTGTGGAAAACCACAGCAAACCAGTCAGGCCAAACACTCTGTTATTGCGCTTAAATCAGCGTCTGTCGCTCAGAACAACGCCAAACTCGCACAGCTTTGCCCACATCGCAGGCTATGATCCATATCTGCGAAGTGGTCTAATGTTTGGGGAAATAATGAGGTTTGTTCGATCGAGATTCGGCCACTAAATGTAAAATTGTTGCACCGCCCGCGTAATGTTAGTCCGCGTGATTGTGGATACAGTCTACATCAGGTTTAGGTGCTTAAACACCACAGTCTCTTGTGTTTTCTTGAACTGAAAGTCAAATTAAAATCCTCGAATAGAAGCCATTCAATACTTGGTTGGATACTATCATAAATACAGGGTCATTTAAACATGGATACACTATTAATTCTGCTCAGTCGAAGGCCTGGCTGACTGCATCTGCCCTGATTATAAAACTATTTAGTGTTTAAAAGGCGTGTCTTTAATTCTCTGCACGACTTTAATTCACTCCAAACTAGTCAGCGAGTTTAATAAAAAGCTTAACTCTCAACTGTTTCCACTGCACGTAACAAGGCTGTCATTATCTACCCGCAACAACAATAGCGTGTGGGTTTTTAGAGAAACTGTCATTAAACAGAGACCTTTTTTATTAGTTTTTTTCGTTATTGTGCTTTTTATTGTATTGAGCCAGTCAGTCAGCGTCATGTCACCCCGCCCTGGATCCGGAAGACCACACTGTTCCAGACATTTAAACCATAAATCGTTTCCTTAATTTAGCTGTAATCGACAAAGTTTTTAAAGACTTGTTTCCCTACAGTAACGTCCTTGAATGTTTGGCTTCACTGTGGCCGAGAATATTTGTTCGTATTTACCACATTCAATGGAAGCGCAGGCCAGACAAGAGCTCCTCTTTGTCCAGGGTTTTGAATTCATAAAATATGCAATCAAATAAAATATGGAGAACCCTGAATTAAATATGAAACAAAACTGATTGAACCGACCATCCATAGTGTTTCTATAAGAAGGCTGCTTAAAGATTGAATTATTATTAATATTATTTTTATTATTTTTATTATTTTATGCTTTAAAGGCCAGTTGGACCTGCTGTAAAGACATATCTCCCCTCACATTAACGTGGTTTTAAAGCGTGGTAATGAAGAGGTAAACAAAACATTAGGGCTAATTAAATACAGGAAGAGTCGCTGAGAGAGAATCAGTGCGTAAAAGGAGATCTGTGGGCTGCTTTAGCTACAGCAGGGGAATTAAAATAGATCATGAAACGCCGTTAACTTGTCAGTTGTGTACGTCCTGATCTGCATTAAACAGTCATTTTAATCACAGTGTTATAGACAGTTATTCTTAAGTGTTTGTTTAGCCTATAGGCCCACACTACACAGTGACGTGCCTGAGAGGACTCCATCTTTACGCACGTACAATAACTTTGCGTAATGTGTCGCCAGGCAAGTTAGATTATGTACCAGACGTGCAATAAACCCTCCTAACATACACACTTGCAGTGACGTCCCATTTACACATTTTCTCGCCGGCTCCGGAGCCTAAATAACAGCTTAAACTGAGATGGAAACATTTGCAAGCAGAGGAGAGGAAGCACCGGCTGTACGCAGACCTGCTGACCTCTCGGTGACCCCGGCCTCTGTGCATCCAGACACGGCTTCAAAAACAAACCCTGACACTGCAGGCGTCGCTGGCTCAGTGCGAACGGTACAGACCACGGCGTCTCCAGCTAAAACCGGCTCCCACCCACTGTCCTCCCACAGGCCACGTCCTCCTCTGATGGACACCATTAACCAGCGACTGGTGCGACACAATAACGCCAGTATGTTGAACTCGGTACTGACTTTTACAGAGATCCAGATCTCACAGGAAGAACACGAGCATGTGGTCAGCAGAAGGGAAATTTATTAAAAAGCTGTCTGACTGACGGCAGTAGTCTAATAATTAATATATCTATAGTAATTAACGTTAAAAATGACGTCGACAGAAACCTTCGCTCTCAAGAAGGACGTTGTTTTGGGGGTTTTCGATTTGGATCTGCATCCACGTCTATAATGTCTCTATTTTTCTCGTGGTCTCCTCCTCTCGCGCCCTCTGTGTCGTTTATTAGGCCTATTTAACTACACGACTAAACTTTCAATAAAAAGATAAAGTAACCAGTCAGCAAGCATGGGATTTCTACAGTATTCTCCTATAAGCGAGAACCTATAGGCCGGGATATTGATTCAGTCCACAGCAAACAGTAACACACCACTGCAACAAACAAAAAAATACTGCACAAGAATACCAGTTGCAATTTCATTTTTAACTTTTTTTCTTAAGATTGGAGATTGGAGGGGAAGCGTGCAACCTGCCGCCTCAGATAAAACATCTCCTTCATGCAGGAAACTCCACAACGACTCAAAATGTTCTTCACACAGTTCATTTTAAACTCTGATTTTTTTCCCTTTTCTCTCACTGGAGTTTTGACAGTATTTATATTTATGCAGAAATAATAATTACAAAATGTCATACATGAGAATAACCGTAAATAACCTACAGGTTTAGACAGGTGTGTTTGTGTCAGTGGAACCCGGAGCCCTGCGAGCATTTAACACACATTTACTGTAAGTTTCATTTTCTATAATTTAACGTGTAGAAATTAATTAAACACAAACGTTTTGGGCCACTAAGACTGAAAACAGGACTATAAAACCACCTATAATTATACACAATATTAAAACATAAAATACAAATGACAACAGATTTTTATTGATTGTATTTTTAAGAGACTTTTCTGTCTGCTGTGATTTTATCCTTTGGACATTTTTATAAAAACAGCGTCCTTCAGAGGCTGCTGGCGTCCTGCAGGAGGGCGTGGACACTCGTTCTAATAATACATTCAATATTATTCTTGGGTTAATCAATATAACGTTGGCACACAAAGGCAACCAGGTACTGACAAGTACCTCAACACACGTACCGCGTTAGGTTGGTTGTCGATGCAGAGCTGCGGGAGGGTTTTTTATTCTCAGCTAGAAGCGTAACAGCCTCGAGGAGTGAATTTCACCTGATTATCCTGAACTATCCTTTGTTTTCTTTTCTACCTCAGGTCTGATTTTAAACAGCCAGTCAGAGGCTTGTTAAAGAGAATTATTCACTACGTGTGTGAGAAAAATAATGAGGCAAATTTTCATATAAGTCACTGTTTTGATTATTGATCTGACCATTCAATTATTCCATATTTTTAAATGAACAAAGAGAATTTCACAGCTGACACAATCTGCGACAAACAATCACTCTGTGAGTGACTTCATTTTAGATTGCAATTCTTTTTATTGAAATGAATGTTTACAGGTGTGGCCTGGTGTCAGTGTTATTTAGCCAGTGAAAGTAGCCTATTGTTACCACCTACTGAGTGCAGCCTGCTGCAGAGGTGTTGTGTTGTTGTGGTAGTAAATTCAAGTCCTGTTTTAGACACTTTTAATACCTTTAAATACACAGAAATTTGCCTTTTTATGGTTCATTGTATTTTATACTTACATTTAGATTTTATTTTAAATGGGAGAAGCACCAAACAACTCCACATTCAGATTATTTTTAATAACAGTTAGTAACACTTGTTATTTCTGTTATTATTGTAATTGCTGTGTGTTAGTACAGTGTGTGTGTGTGTGTGTGTGTGTGTGTGTGTGTGTGTGTGTGGGTGGGTGAAGATAAAAGTGTCTGCGGTGAAGCCCATGATGTTGCACGTCCTCTGAATGGGATAATAGTGTGTAAAATAACAGAAGTTTAAATAGCCTCAGTTTCCTGGAAGCTCTCACAGATCCCCAGTCTGGGAATTAAGAGTTTCACGCACAAATTAAATCTGTTTGTTTTGTTGTCGTCCACTTACCCCTTACTAATATCCTCCGGCAGTAGTCAGGGTCCACACCCAAAAGTTTGTCGTGTCCGTCTTCGCTGGAGGACGTCGGGGTGGACGCTGATGTCCCCGGGGTGTCGGTGGAGCTCTGAACCGGGGACCGGCTCCCTATCTCGGCGCGGCACTTTGCCTCCATCCGGTCCGGGCACAGCGGGTTGGGACCACAGCGGTGGCTCCCATCGCCCATAGTCGTGGCCTGATCAAACATCTACAAGTAAGTTACACTCTCTAAGATTATCTCTCCCTCCGTCTGTCGCTGAACTGCTCACCCTCGTCCCTCTACTTTCTTCTCCTCTTTGAAAGTGTTCTCCAGAGACGAGGAGCGCATGCCCTCCTCTCCCTACAAAAACAAAAAAGAAGTAGATCCAGTTACAAAGGAACCATGCGGTCCTGCAAGGGGACCGGGGTGTGCTTCAGGTGTCGCGGCATGACGCGCGGTCCGGAGTCCGAACCAAGGCAAGGGGGAGTCGGCTGAAGGAAGAGATCTCGGGATCCTGCTCTACCTATAGTAGCCAGGAAGTGCCGAAGAGATGCATGGTGCAGCCAGCAAGGAACAAGGGGGCAACCAGACCTATGGAGGAGCGGGGAGGTGCCACAGACACAAGCACACACTGCTCATCCACGTAGAAATAAAGTGAGAGGCGGCGCGCACACACACACACAGCAGCGGTCACAGTTCACCGTGCACAAGCCAGGGAAGAAAGTTTCTCCTGGTGTGTCCAAAGCAGCAGCCTGTTACTTCAGCCCCGGTCAGATCGACTGCCTCTGCGGATCCTTGACTGAATGTTGTTGGCGGTGAGATGGCGACATGAGGGGGGTCGGTGGTCTTCTGCTTTTGGAGAGCTCACAAGAAAAAGATGTCTGTGCTGAAACCCCTGCAGGATGGGGGCTGTCAGGAAATGGGAAATGGTCACATTTGCTCTCAAATAAAGTCTGGAGCGCTCGTGTCAGTTTTGTATCATTTGCTTTACAGTTGAAACATCACGTCCGCGCGGGGCGGCTGCCACATCCCGCCTACACCGACAGAGGAGAGATGTTGGTGTGTGGAAAATATTTATGGTGACACGGTACACTTTACAGAGGCAGGATCCCCGCACGTCACTTCCTGTCCACGTAGGGTCGTCGCCGATTGGTCCGCTGGAAGGGCACGTTTTGACAAGCGGATGAGCGGCGCTGCAGACCGGGATCAGGCTCCGAGACATGAGACGATGGTTGTGTGCGCTAGTCCGCTCTGGAAACAGCCAAACGCAGCGCTGCCCGGGCTTCCCCACGGCACTGACGCACTCTGACATCTCCTTTTGTCTTACGGCCGAACTCTGAGCTCTGCCCTTCTCCAGAAAAACAGTGTTTTCCAACACGCAGAAGCACTCCTGACCCAGTGAGGTAAAACTCACATTACATTTCAAACGTATCACCGGTGAGTCCCCGCGGATCTCACTCAGGCACGGGCCTTACAAATAAGAAAACGGGATCTTTCCATATTTAAAAACCGAATTTCAAAAACTTTGCATATTAGCTCATATATAGACCGATATATCAAGGCCAATATTGGATTATTTTTTTAAATATTGGGTTGTGTGTCAGTTATAATTTAGGTTTCTATGTAAACAGGAAGCCTGCAGTAACATTTCAGTGTATTTTCCAGCCATTATTAAGTGTTTAGGTGTGTTTTTCAAAATTAATTCTTGATAAAAATGTCTGTTGTAACCTTTGTCTGTTGTTTTCTTATCTGAACCAGGGGTCTAGGGATAGTGGGTGTCCCATATTGTAAAAATGTCAAGTCAAATTTGTGTTTCGTGGGCCTTAAAAATAATATTTTACTATACTACCTTTTTATTTACAACACTATACAGTGTTTCGCTCTGCCACAAAGAACTATGCAACCTAAAAAACAGTCTTTTTAATATCCCTATGTGCCTTTTAAGAACCCATTCAACCGGACTAGAACATAATTCTGGATAAAACATAAAATGAGTTGTTAGATTTTTTTTTAACCAAAAAAAATCAAATTCACACATACACACACACATCATGCGGCACAAAATACCTGTAAAATCTAAAAAAATATTACCAAAAAAATAAGATATTGATCTCCAACAACACATATAGGTGACACATTGTTACACAGACACACACTATAACAGAGACCAATACAAGTAGCCTACCTCACAAACTAAAGCCTGAAGATGAGACTTTCATCTAAAACACAAGTTATTGGATTCAACAGGTGTTTCTGTTATTTCGTCCACCCCGTCTCTACACACAATAGCCTCAAGTCTTTTGGTTGTACGAAATGCTGATGGCACCCTGAGCTGAAGCTATGTAAGGTGTTAGAGGCTCAACAGAGCATAAAGTGAGGTGACTATTTGTTTCCCATCGCAGACAGAACGTCTCATTGACAGTCATTTACTGTATATATGCATCTTTATCGAACGGCAGCCCATTTTCTGCTGCCAGCTTGATGTTGATGGTGCAGCCTGTAGTTTGTTGTGATTGTGAGATAATTTCAGGTGCAAGAATGATTGAAACACTGGGTGGAATTTCCTCTTTACAGGTGAAACATTTCTGAAAACACTGCAGCAAAAAAAAAAAAGGGGGGGAAGAAGGTTTTTGAGCAGGATTATATAATTATAGTTTTGCCGTGTGTGTTATTTCTTATTTTTCTTATCCGAGGCCGTAATTACTGCTCACAGCCATGGGTCGTTACTCCTTTCAGCTGGCCTAATCTCACAGAGGATGAATAGAAACTGTCAATCAGAGGCTGCACTCAGCAGCGAGACAAGAGGGCACTGATTGCTGCTGCTGTGCTGTGGCACACACACACACACACACACACACACACACACACACACTTGTTCTTACTCCTACTCTCCAGTGTTTTCACCTTCTCTGCCTTCACTGGTGCACAAGCAGCTTCTTTTTTAATGTTGTTTTTTTTTTAACCACGTTTAACTTTTCTGAAGACTGCTCATATTTTGATTTCTGTCTTTAAGGAGCATTAGGAAACGTTTTTCTGTGTCATTCTGTGATTATAATATTTTAACACATTTTTGGGGGGGGGGGGTGCTGCTTGTGCTGTAAAATATGGCACATGGGATGTTTGCTGCACTGACTGACACCTCTTCTAATTTAGTCTTTGATAGCCTGATGCACAATGTAAATAGCCTAAAATAAGTAGAAGTTCTGATAGACAGACTTACGTTCTCTATACAATTCTTTTGGCCTATTAAGAGACAAATAGTGTACATTTATTCATATAAAAGCTGTTGCTTGTTGTTTATTGGTACAGAAAATATATGTTAGTTACAAGAATTAATACTTACTTATTAATAATATAGACATGATTGGAAGTTATATTTACATTACACTATCTTAACTAATATTCTGTATTTTTCACTTGCATAAAAATGATGCACTGCTTTAGATTATATTACACAACAGTATAAATCTGCAGCTGCCACGTTAAAATGATGTTTACGCGTTAATCCTGTAGTAGATACTGATGGAGGTCATTCTGCATGTACGTTTGATACTTTCATTTGCTGAAAATACTTTTTAAAAGAACAGAGTAGCTAAACATGACTGTATTACTACTTTTACATAATAAAAGGAACTGGCTGCTTCATGCAACGGGATCCTCTTTGACCTGAGGAAACTTCATTTACATTTTATTTTAATCCTGTATCTGCTCTACTCCAAATCCCACTCAGCCTACAGTAGGTTTACTCACCGCAGATAAGGGCGCATATCTCCTGCTACATGATGTCTATAGCCTGCTCTCCTCTCTGCCTGTCTGTCTGTCTGTCTGTCTGTGTGTATGTGTGTATGTATGTATGTATCTATGCCCTCAGGCCAAAAGGAAAAATAAAGTTTATTTGCACCACGTACCGACTGCCTCCTCTATGGCCCCCGCGTGCTGCTGGATTGCGGCCTGGTGGAGATGAATCTGATCAATCAGATCAATCAACAGAGATTACTGTAATCCCGGAGGTCAGAGGGAGGGCACCGGGCCACTCAGAGTTCACGCATCCCGCACAAGCTCCAGACAAATCTGCGCAGGAATGGCAACCATTTGGCCGCGTTAAACTGTGATTTTTCTGCAAAGATTCAATAGTTCAGACTTTATTTCAGACGCAGGTCGTTTTAAACAAACTGGTGTGGCGTTCAGTGTCCACTCAGACGTCACGTAAACAAGTGCGGCTGCTGGCAAGATTTCTATTTGATCACAACAAATGCACGTATTTATGATGCCTGGAGCCTTTACGAGCAACGAAAACCGTTTCATGTGTCATTTTCTTAGCAGGTAATGTCCCACACACGGTTGTGGGGTTATTACAATAAGTTGTTGGAAATGCTTCGTGTCCAGTATGAAAGCCGTAGCTGCTGCTGCTCAAGCCGAGCGTGTTTCTGCTTTTTTTCTTTCTCGGATGCTGGAGAGAGGAAGTCGTGAGGCTGCAGGTGTGTTAATGGAGGTTTATTGAAATAAAAACCTTGGAAGGAAGAGAGGACAAAATGTGGCGGAGGGTGAATGTGAAATGCACGTGATGGACACTCTTCACTCACGCTTTACGCACCATTTATTGGCCTAGTCTTCATTATAAAGCCTCAGTAACTCAATTTAAACGGATGCAAAACATTGGCCTCTTTAAGTTCAGATTAATGAAATACCTTAGTTTTTGTTCCCCTCGCTCTCAGAAGGTCACACACTTTACTCAACGTCTGTCCACTGACTCACCGTCGCTCAACACAGACGCACTTTATCTGGTGTAATAAAACAGATCACACGAGACTAACGAGGAGACTTAGAAGAGAACAAACCTGTTGGATCTATGATTTTGTTACAAAAAACCGCCTCCATCGTAATGAAATGCAGTTCATTTGAACGAAAAGTAGTCCTTTTTACAAACATATAAATAATTAAAAACACAGTGCTAAGCAGCTGCTTAGCTTGGCCTTCATTTTTAAGCGTACAGAGGAAATCTGAGTATAATAAGTAATAATAACGAGGACTCTGTTTCTCTATTGGGAGTCCTGAGTTATATTTACTGAATGTCACTGAGGTTTTCCGTTTCTCTGCCGTCAAGGAACGAACTGCTGATTAAATACATTTCTCTGACACGCAGAAAGTGGACAGTCAGAGATATACAAATAAAAGGTTATTAAATGAAATACACAAATATAAACGTGTGTCATTAGGGCTCACACGCTACATTTTAAAGTCCTTTTAAAGTTTCATTTAAGGGACAAACTGTAGATGATTTAAAATACAGGATCATTTAGGTCTCAATATTCATATTTCTCTCTCTTTTAACCACCGGCAGCTCAGAGTAGAACGATATTTAAAACACCAACAGGTGAATCATTTAGACTCACAGTTAATGCATGTTGGTTTCCTCCATGTTCATCTTACTGACACTACATGAAACACGTGTTTTCTTGTCTAATTAATAGGCAACAAAAAGGTTTTCTTCACAATTTTAAAGCATTTTTATAACAGTACACACCAGTGTTAGAATAAAATCCCACACATATTGGGCAATGACAAAGCAATAGACTACAAATTCAAAGTAGGAGACTAAGACGACGAAACAGAAAATATTTCCTCCTCTTTTCTTACAAAACGGATCCCTCCGCGGCTCTGCAGCATCGCCAGCTTCTCATAAAAGAAGCCAGAGGCGCATGAGCCTCCGATAAAAAGCTCGGTGGTTGTCTGTATAATAATGCAGAGTTTCGTTCAGCAGCAGCGGTGCTGGTGCGTCCGTGTCCAGGACGCGAACTGTTTCCACAGGAGCGCTGCACAGTTTCTCCCAACTTCTCTTTTTGTCCCTGAACCCGTCAAAAGCACCAAACACGTGCAGTTAAATCTTCCCAAACCCAGTTCAAATAACCGATAATAATCTTTGATCAATTCAAATGTAAATTAAACATTTAAAAATAATAATTTAGTGTCACTAACAAAGGATATCTGTGATAAAGCGGACAGTGCTGCAGCATTCAGTGGTGTTTAATGTCCATTTTCAACAGCAACACTCTGACAACTCCTCACCTTCTGCGTTTTCTTTTTTTTTTTGTACTAAACTTTGTCAGTAAAGTAAATCAAGTTTCAAATTAAGCCATGGAGTTGAATGTTTCTCTCTGTAATGCCTCCTAATGCAGCTCGTCCCTGAATATTCATAGGGCAGCAGGTCCTGGAACAGCTGAAAGTAAACTTAAACTCTTGGATACCTGCAGCCTGCCCTCTCCTGAGTCTTCGCCCGTTCCACTGGTTGTTTCAGAGGAAGTAAAACACTAAAAGCTACTTTGAGAAAAGGGTGTTGTTTATTTTCTGCCTGTTATTCACTGTGAGCTCATAGCTGCTGCCAGTTTCCCCAAAAACTTCAAGTAAAAAACGTGTTACTTTTAATTCTGTCCTGTCATGTAGGACACCTTGTTAACATTTCCGAGGTGCACCTAAATTCTACATTTACTGTACATATAATCCTGCATAAATCTTCATTCTATAACAGGTGCTTTGGTTATCAACAACAAAAATGAATATTTGAAGGTAATCAGAGACAGATAAACACTTTTTAAACATTTTATTTCAAGGGTTTGTCAGTAATGTGAAACACGTTTTTAGGAAGAAAAACGTTGATGTTTTCTAAGAAAATCAATCACTAAAAGTATTAAGCAACAAAAGGAATCTACACCGTTTTTGTTAAAATTGGGAAAAATCTAGAAATGAGAAGATAATGTACACAAAAAAGAAAATATTCAAATCCCTGTTAACATTTTTTGTAGGTGGGATTTAAAATATTCTACTATTTTTAGTGAAATGTCTTCATTATAAATACTAAAAGAAACACAAGCTAAAACTCACTTGGTTGCCATGTGCAGTGACAGAACAGTAGCTTCAGTAAATGGATACAAAAGTGTTGTAGTCTTAAATCCACTTGTTGAATATTAAAAGCAGGTTTATTATCACCACCTCTATATATCTATATCTATATATATAGATATATATCTTTAAACAGAACAGACTTCATGCTCTTGAGGTACAAACACTGCACATAGATACACCCAGTTAATCCTGAAAAAAGAGAAGAAGAACCAAGTGTGCCACCAAGTGTTCCTGGGATGAACTGACAGAAGCCGCAACAAGTAACACAACTCAAACATACACACCTTTTTATTTGTTTTTCACATTCAAAAATGCAAATCACACAAACAGACTGCTACATTCTTGAAACAGTAACCTTATTGAGCACTTCAGTTTTACACCAAGAAGAAAACAAACCAGACTTTGACCTATATAACACGCAAGCAAACATCAAATAAATCTATTTAATCTGCACTACACCAACAGCTTGTGGTCGACTATGTAGAGACATCACACACAGAATTGTTTCCTTTAAGGCTGATGTATTCAGGCGGGTATGACAGGAACAACATGTTGAAGTGTAATGACTTTGTAGGGAGAGGGGTGTGACAGGGAGACGACAGTGCAGCCAGATCATGGCACTTGCTCAGTAAGTTCAAATGTAAATTAGGCAGAGCTGATGGGCCATTTGAATTCAGTTACAAGTGATCACGCCTGTCAGCGCTCTCTGATCTGCACTCGTACTGTGAAAAGAGTCGGATGGACCTGTTGGATGCAAGCCGGTGGAAGAAGTGGGATTTAACACTGGAAAGGCAACAAACAGGCAGCCGTTATGCTTCTCCATCAGCTGCTCCGAGCTGGTCCATGCGTTTGTCTGGTAGGTACAGTATGTGATGTTCAGTGGATCGGGCTCAAGTTACACGAGAAACAGGGCGGTACAATGAAAGGCACTTATTGTGTCGCACGTGTGTTCTGAAGGCTTCGTGAATTCAAACAAAAGACACAAATCCTTCCTGAACTCTGCTGGAGCGGCTGCAGAAGGCTTCTCTTAAAGGAAAAATCCACCCAAAACACTTTCAACATTATGCAACGTCAGAACATTCTGAAAAAACATCTGTCATCATTTCCCAGATGCCAAAGTGATGTTTTCAAATGTCAAAGATATAAAACACAAAAATCCTCACGTTTGCAAAGCTGGAAGAAGAGAATATTCATAAAATACCATTAATGGATTATCAGAATAGCTGCAGATTAATTGTTTTGTTGATTGATTAACCAATAATATTATATATTACAATTATATATATATATACGATATAATATTAATTCTAGGGAAAGTGGCAAAACAAAACATGTCAAAGTCAAGTGGCAGTTGTTGGCAGTGGCAGTATCGTCAATTGTAATTCATGATATGTATTGAACCTCAGCAGCGTAGTTGGATTTTTCCTTTAAAAGGTGAGCACGCTGCAGCACTCCAAAAATAAAAGTGGTCTGCAGTGCCCCCTTGTGGTTAAACAGAGACATTACAGGCTTCGCATTGCTAATCGGTTAAACTCTTTTCCCGTGAACGGCGCAGATTTGTGTTCTTTCCTACAGGTCAATTTCAAGCTACTTCGTTAATAAAAGAGTCCTTGTTTACTCCCTCGCCCGTGGAGCCACGCGGGATGCGGTTTGTACAGTTTGCACACCAGGAAAAGAGAAAACTGGAGCACGAGAGACTGGAAAAGAGCTGAGGCTGCACTGAATCAAAGCGCGCTGCTGCCCTCGGGAGGCGCAGAGAGGAAAACACAGGTTATCCACAGAACACGAGAGTTGGAGGGGTTGAACTGTTCAGATGCTGTCGATGTTGTGAGAGTCACCACAAAACTGCAAACTGGTGCCGAGATGAATCACCCTACGTTATGTGGCACTAAATCATTTGTGTGTGCACTTTGTTTCTATCCAGGGATCATGGCAGGTGTGTTTATGTGTGTGTGTACTTCATGTGGAAGGAGAGCGGGAGCTTAAGCTTTAGTCAAATCCTTGCCAGTCGCTCTGCTCAGAGTCGTATTCCAACTCCACCCCGATACAGCGGACTCCCTCCAGCAGCATGGGCGTACCGTGGTGGCGATCTGAGAGAGAGAGAGAGAGAGAGAGAGAGAGAGAGAGAGAGAGAGAGAGAGGGACGTCATTTTCAAACCTCAGCGAGCAACAGTTCCCCTTCCACTTACATGCAGACGCTCCCAGAGTGGAACGTAATCATTTTAAACCCACATTTAATTTTCCGAGTGCACTGACGCCGTGTACAAATGCATTGGTGGTTCAGTGGTAGAATTCTCGCCTGCCACGCGGGAGGCCCGGGTTCGATTCCCGGCCAATGCAACTTCCTTTTCATATATTATTTCCATAATATAAAAGCAGCATTTACAATTATGATTATATTATATATTATTATAATGATATAAAAGCAGCAACTATAATTATAACAATCATTATGACTGCTGAGGGTGGTCCTGCTAGCATGTTTTTTTTTTATGAAGCACTAACAATGTCCCTTGCTTGTGAACATACTGTATCTGTCATTTTGCAGCATTTAGCTGGTTTCTTTTAATTGGGCTCAACCTCTTTTTTACTTTTGTATAATGAATAGTAGAGTACAGTGAGCGTACGCATGCACGCGGATACTGCCCTGAAACTGATCACAAATGCATTGGTGGTTCAGTGGTAGAATTCTCGCCTGCCACGCGGGAGGCCCGGGTTCGATTCCCGGCCAATGCAACACACTTTTACCCTCTCATGGCAAATAGTTTTTGCTTGCAAATAGTATTTTTGCTTGATAACAGACTTAAACGATTAAGCAACTATCACAACGGCTATCAATTTACATTTTAGTCCTTCAGTCATTGATCTACAGGCAGCAGTACAGTAAAAGCAGAAGCAGAGCATAAGCCTTTAATCTGGTCGTCATCCAGGCCTCAATTACACACATACATCTGCACAGATGTTCAGGTCATGCTCTGTGAGTAAAAATAAACACTCACCAACACAGCCACCATTCATCCGCAAACACACATACACATGCATACAAAAGCACACACCAGCGTTCTGTTATATACCTGACTTTGCATAAACTGCACTTCCTTGGGAAAACTGAAAATATCCTCTGCACAGTAGATTTGCTGTGAGATGAAAACTAACTTTTATCAGGTGTTTTTATTATAAAATGTATGTAAATTACATTTTGCTTCCTATATCTCAGGGCTGTTGGTGACTTGTGATTTAGTGATTCTGACTCGGAGTGCAGAGTCACCAGCAGGAGTCAGCAACACAAAAGGGGAAACAGTGCAAGTTTAACTAACAGAGGCAGAAAAAAAGAGACTCCAACATGTTGGCAGTCAGCTGTAGTAAACCTACAGGGCTTCAAAATGCAGATTTAAAAAAACTATATTTTGGAACTTCTGGTGTTTCCACTCAGGTTGTAAGAGCGCAAATTGTAAATGCACATAAAATCAGGTGGAGGGAAACGCACTTCCAGTTCCCCAAGGGTCAAAAGAGAAGCTCGAGAAGCTCTGTTGCAATGTAAACTATCTATACATATAAAGAAAAATGTAATTATTATCATGAATATATTAGTAAAGTAACCTCACCCATGACTCTGGCGTGAACTTTGACTTTAACACTGACGTCCTCGTTGGTCTCGCTCAGCAGCAGCACCTCCTCACACAGAACTCCCTCCTGCTGGGCCATGTACTCGCACGTCACCTTCAGACCTCCTGGAAAACACACAGAGAGAGAGAGAGAGAGAGAGACAAAGAAGAAGAGAGATTGGATTTCCTCTTCACTGCTGTTTCACTAAACACACACACACACACTGTTTGTTTGTCTCTCTGCTTGAGGTGATGTTTTGAATTTGGACCAGACTGAAACAAAACAGACAATCATACAAGAGAGAGAACAAAATGTCAACATGATGGAAAAACACATGAACACAGCTGACTGATGAGTAAACAGTCACACATATATCGAACACGCCTAAACTCACACCTGATTAACATCAGCTGACACACACACACACACACACACACACACACACACACACACAGGTCCATTCACAGACCAGAGTGTCGATAAAACGATCTGGGGATCTCGGGTCTGCTGGATGAAAGTCCAGTGTCTGATCCACTCATCGATCCTGACCTCCTGACTACACAGACTTTGTCACCTGACTTCCTAAAGGCGTTCTGGCAGAAAGCCTTCGAGGCGCGATAAGAACTGATATTGATCAATGTGGAAGAATTTATCATGATCATATGTTTTGCCTTATCTCCCAGCCCTAACTGTAATATAAAGGTAAGCTGAAAGTAAAGGTCAGTAACCTGCTTCAGTTACAGGCATGCAGTCGACACGACTCCTATAAACATTAGAGGATCAACTTTGGCCCAAATTAGCAGGTTTAGTGGTGAGTGAGCATCCAGCACTCATTCAGCTAGAGAACTTTTTCAGCCTGCGCAGGTGCCAGATGTTTGGGTTTACACACCTATGACAGCACACAGGAACACACTTTCACCGGCAAGTGTTTGAAAGTTTCATGATTCCTCAAGAGACGGAGCTAACACTGTCTGTTGCTGTAATCCTCAGCCATCTGGTACTCCATCCAGCCTGTAACAATGCTGCTGAGAATCACTTGCACTTACAGTACTTCACTCTCATCTGCCTGCAACGAAAACAGGCACACGCTAAACTTGTTTTTGTATTTGTATATTACACAATCTGCATTGTATGTGGCTTAGGAAGATAACTTGTGATAAGGCACGATGAAAAAAACTAATTTAAAGAGGATTTATGTAACAATGCCATTCAAGTTTGCAGTGTGCAGCAACTGAAGAGAGATCTGACAAAAACCTCCACTGGAGAGGGAATAGATAAAAATACAACACAATGAATACTAATATCCCTGTGACATCTATAATTTAGCATAAAGTGTCCAAAGAGAAGGGGAAAAAAGTGTGTTGCATTGGCCGGGAATCGAACCCGGGCCTCCCGCGTGGCAGGCGAGAATTCTACCACTGAACCACCAATGCGTTTATACACACACTGGGTGCAGTATCGTGCACATTCTCGTTCATTGGAAGAGGGGACAATATTGTTGGCGTTGATTCTCCAATCACGTACAGAAGAAGAGGGCGGGACGAGATGGCGTGATTAAAAGAGCGCCAGTCAAATCTCAAAAGGTAGAAAACTAAATGCAAATATGGAATTTATTTTTTATATTAATTTGAAGAAGGTTACAGTCTCTTCAGCGGACGTATAAGTCACATGTACATCATGATTTCTTTACTCATCTGTTTCCATTGCACTTTGTTGTATTTTGTTTTTACAATAAAATAATATTACTGGACTATCTTAAAAACTTCCTTAAAAAAAAGAAAAACTAAATCAGTCGGGCAAAACAAAGTGATCGTTAAGTTTTGACACACCTCGTCCAACCAGCCCAGAGACTTTGTGGTGATTTAGTCAAGTTTGCAACTACTCCGTTCAATTCCAATTAGATAAACCTACAACCAATCAGAGCGAACAAACGTGTGACGTAGCATTGATTAAGCGAATCTTGTCGTAAGTCAAACGCCACCTTCTTATTAAGAAAAGCTTTAAAGTGCAGTTGTTTGTTCTTTTAAAGAAAATAAACTGTCCAGTCTGTTTATAGTGACGCGATTCAGAACGTCCCACACCAGCGGCAGCCATCTTGGTTGTTTATGAAAACGCCTCCACGGTGCTCCTCCGCCCCATGTTCAGGAAGCACTGTGACCACAGCAGATTTGTTTTTGTTAACCACAACCGGTTAAACGGTGACCACATTTGGACAAGCCAACTGGGCTTCCTGTCTGTCTGTCTAGCTGCTGTGAGTCCAACAAGGCAGCAACATACACGTCACTACTCACTGTTTGTTATGCTTCAATAAAATCCAAAGAAAGCATGGAGTGAAGTCATTTTACTGTATTAAAATCTTAATGGTGTTTTTTCAGGGACGCTTGATACATTTTGTGATAATGCTAACCATGATTTTGAGCCCTCATCACAAACAAAATATGATATATTATAAATTCAATTCAATTAATTAGTTGCAAAAGTAAGAAAACACAGTGAGTTGCTAATCGAGCATTACTAAGAGTAAAATCAAGAGGTCTTCATATGTTTATTAGCTGTTTATTAACATTTTGTTCGTCCTCACTCTCTCGTGATCTTACCCTCTGACGCGGGTGTGATATCAGTGATGCGGAGGTGTGGACTCGGTACTGGTGCCGGACATACATCCTTCCCCAGAGCTGGGACCTCGGGCAAGGTGAACACTATCTCATAGCGGTGCTGCGTCTTTAGGAAGCCCACCTGCAGCAGAGAGAGAGAGAGAGAGAGAGAGTTGAAAGACAAAGAGTCAAGCAAAGATTTAGTGATTAGGAAGAAAAACTTTCTCTCTCATATAAACTTTGGGTTAATCCGACTGTAACATGAAGAGAGGGGTGGGTTGAGAAGAGAATCGTGGCGAGAGGGATTTATACAGAGCATTTATACTTTGGCCTCATATTGCATATTTACTTTATTACAGCTCAATAAATAAAGGATTAAAGTTATGAGCAACGCGGATAAGTCATTCTCATGAGTACAATACTGTCGGGCTGAGTTTTCCTTGAGGGAGCCCTCTAATTGAAATTATTAGTTGCTGCTCTGCTGATCTTAATTCCCCTCACTTCTGACAGATTGGCAATTTTAGAGAAATAAAACTGAATCACGTTCTGGATTTCAGTCAATTCCAAAATCTTCCAATAATGCTAATCGCATGTGAATAGATTTGTCAGTATTTCGAGAAGAGGCTGTAGAGGCGACATGGAGGCCAACATGGACCCCCAGAAGAAGGACGATATTCAAAGTCTGTAAAGAACAAAACTCACGTAACATTAAGTCGTTGGCATGGATACTGACTTTCTGTTTGGTTGCTATAAACACGGTGATTGTCGCTGACCTTTGCTGTGTTTTAGCACAATCAGAGAAAGAGGTGCGATGATTAATTGATTAACAGAAAAGCCATTTTTCAAGTAAAAACTCTCCAATCTGAGAATTGTTTGCTTTTTCTCTTTTATATAATTAGAATATGAATATGTTTACAATAAAAACCAGGTTCCACATTATTGAATAAATAACTGACGCAACCAAACGCAACACTGTCTTATCTTCTGCTGCTGCTGACGGCACGATTCACTTTTTCAATCCATGTTACGATAAACAAAATATAAAAAGGAGGCTTTAAGGTAGTGAGAGGAAAAGCAACAGAGAGGTAGAGAGAGGGCAGTGAGAGGTAGCTGCCTGATATCTGGCAAAGAGAAAAATTCATGAGGGATTCATCAGAGCAAGGAAAGCCTCGCAGAGGAGACAGGTAAAACAAGAAGAGAGAGAGAGAGAGAGAGAGGAGACTGCAGGGAAGTGCAGGCAAGGAGAGATAAGCCTAAAGTCCCTCCAGCTAGAGCTGCAAACGGCAGCTTCAGCCCCACACGACCCCTGTTCAAAGCAACGTGCAGAGCCGAGGCTGCAAACAGCACGAGGAGAGAGAGGAGAGAGCGAGGGAACACTGAACTGCAGAGAAAAACAATAATCATTCTGTGAGCGTAGTCCCACGCATGTCCAGAGACTGTGAACCGTCTCTGAAAAAATTACTTAGTTTGAATTTCATGCTGCAGATTTAGACAAAAAGAGAGGCTGTGAAATGTTTCAGCGATGTCCAAAAACCTAAAAGTGATAACCAACATGAAACATTTCAGTTAGTGAGCAATTTAAAGTATTTCTAGATTATGGGTCTTGTATGTATGCACCACTGCACTGAGTGACGACAGTAACATGTCATTTCTAAAGAGAGATGAACACACCCAGAGAAACAAACGACTCAGCGTTCATCCAAAACAATGGTGCCATTATGTAGTCCACTTGACAGGGAATATGACACCCTCAATGAAGCTGTATTTCCTGGTCAGCAAGACAATCAAGTCAGTATTTATGAACACACAAAACTCTTAACATGAAAGTGGGGTGGAAAAAATACGACAATTGTCCATGGACAGTGAACGATGCATTGACGTATAAGATTGATTTGTGAGCTCTGGTACATCTTATTTACAGCAGTTGGAAATGCTAGAATATAAAATATATGTTGGTGTGATACAGTATATATCTCCTAAGTAGGATCATTTGTGCGGGCATGCCTCTTAAGCAGATTATCTTACTTGAATTAAAGTCATAATCAGAGTAAGCATAACTCGTTAACACAACACTGACATATTACTACATAATTAAGTTGTTGCAGGGAACTTTTACTATTTATTTGAAGTTGTGTTTGTGTCCACCTGATGGTTTAAGTCCAAAATTCGATCTCTTTTTAGCCCTAATTTTGGTCTCCACCATCTCCTGGGGGAAATATCTGGCTCTTTAGCTGCTAAATGCTCCATTATGTTCACCAGCTAGTCACAAATTGTGTCTGTCTGCCTCTTGGTGCTGGGCAGGTAATGTACAGTTTCCAGGTAATGTGTTAGTTTATCAGAACTTGTTCAGTGTAAACAACTACCTGGAGACGATGCTGAACCAAAATAGTAAAGTTTCCAGGAAATCAAAACAATGACTAAAGGTGAAGGTAACTGAAATAAATGACCTCTTCAATTTCCCATCTCTTATTTTATGGCAATGTTTCCTGCAGGCGACCACAAATCCTCGCAGTTATTAACTCTTAATCTGGTCATTCAAAATAATCTAATTATTGTTAATGTGCATGTAAACCTACTGAAAAAAGTTCAGAAACAAAACCTGAAAGTTCAGAAACACTGGCTTGGCTGGGCTGTCCCGTGTCACATACAATAATTTGAATAAAAAAAAAATTTGTGGCATCTGGAGCAACTCTCTGCAGCACTGACAGCTGCTCATTTCCATCTCCCTGCTTCATCACGTTAATCACAAACGAGAACATACACAGAGAATAATTTACAGGATTCCGTGTTGTTTCTACACGACCCCGCCTGCTGCATGTACACCCAGAGCGTGAAATTTAAACAACCTTCATCAAAACTGGTATTCATACAGCTGTTCTATGCATACCGCTTCCTTCCCACACACACCCACCTCGTCTTTGGTCTGTCTGCGGCGATCGCCAACCCCCCCCCCCGGCCATTTCCATGGCAACACCCCCTCCCATCGGCTCTGCGATGAGCCACGGCGCCGGGTTGACAGTACTCGGTGCCCACTCTCAAGCACACTTAAAACGCTTTGAGAAACACGCACACACGCTCACACATACAGGCTGCTCTGTGACTGTGAACAGCCAAGTTTGTAGTCCATCTACACCCGCACACACAGCTTTTAAGCAAAACTGATTTGGATGTGAATTAGCTTCAAAGTTTGGAAAGGCTCAGTTACAGTCAGCGTGTACTTTCCTTTGGGAGCATAACTGAGAAATAGATAAAGAAGGCTCACTGGAAAGTCTTGTGAATGTGTTTGATGTCTATTAAGGCAGATATACCAACCAAGATTAGTGCACTTATATCTGAAAAAATCCATAATTCATATTTACCTTTTAAATTAGTCATAAATCCACAGAAAAACAAAAAAGGTAGAAAGAAATATCGTTAAATTGATCAACTAAAGTGAGAAAGTTTTCTCATTCAATGACAGTAAAAAGGAGAGAAAAGGAGAACAAAGACAGCTTAACTCGCTCTGTAATAATTAATTGCTTCTAGGACGTGCTGTACCTGCAGGCAGGACATCTGAAGTTCTGAAAAAGGGAGCTTCTTGCTACTGCAAAGGCCCACGCTCAAACCCAGCCAGGGATATTTGCTGTAACGGGTCCATCTTGTTTTATACCAACATTTCCATGGCTACTAATGGCGCCATGGTGAATTGTGCATGTTCACAACAAAACTAATTCAAAGAGAAAACGCCACAAAGAACTGCTACTGGGACACGGCAAGATTTCTATGTTTTAATTGTGCCATTAGTGTTTCTTCTATGCAACCCTTCATTAGCAACTTCAATGTTAATGAAGTCTGTACAGCTGTTATAAGTTCATGGTCACTGATCTGCCAGGAGTATGTTTTCCCACAGGCTCTTTAACATGTATGTATAAACGTAATATATATATATATATTTTTTTACGTTTTGGAACCTCTGCCAGCTTGTGTTGCCGTTACTTGGCTCCTGAGTTGAGCACCTCCCACGGTTTAAGGGCGGACGGCAAAGAACAGATGAGGAGTCTGATACCATTGTTCTGTGCCTTTATAGCCGTCAGAGGAGATTAACGGTGACGACAAAAGACTTTAATCTTCTCCTGGATGTTTCGCAGATAAAGCCCATCAATGTAGGCACGGAGGGGACTGCACCACTAGATCAAAGAGTTACCTTCTAATATTATGTCCACCACTTGAAAAACACGGCACCCTGGGAAGCTGAGCCCCTAATTATGACCAATTACAAGACTTGCAGGGCCAGTGGGCAATCCAGATACCGTGTGTGAAGAGGTAGTGTTGTGATATCTGCTTAAAAATGGATACTCTGTCTGTACAGTATTTCGTGTTGGCCGTGGAGCTGTTGTCCTACCTGCTCCCATTTGCTTATATGTTATACAGTTTGCCAGGCGCTTCAGCTGCATGTTTCATAGTGCATCTGATCCACAGAGATATTATCACCCAGACAGGACAATTAACTTGGATAAAGTTTTCTGCTGTACACGGTGTCCATGAAACAGATGGAGACTGAATGATGTCTGCAGCCTGGGCAGGAATCTATGCACGACCATTTTTGATCCAAGCGAGCATCTTATGATGCCAGCTGATAACTGAACTTGGTAAAAAAAAAAAAAAAAAAAAGATTTAAAGTGCCTCCAAACTTTTCTGGTAATTTAAAAACATCTCTATGTTACAACAGTTGATTATGAGCAACAAAACCATGCAGACAAATACAATTACACCCAATGAAGTGCACCTTCATAAGCTGGACCTAGAGTAGGTAGTACCAGCAAAAACTAAGGTAAAACAAGTAATCTGTTATAACAACGGAACAACTATTTTATTTATTTTCTTTTTCTGCTTTCTGATTGCTGTTATAATAAAGCAGTGGTGCACAATAAAGTTGACCTGTTGGACTGTTAGCATCATTCTTGGATTGACAAATCTTATTTGCTGCGTGATCACATCGCACAACTGACGGGAACAGGAAACAAACATGGTAGAAAATGAATTATCCTTCAGACAGAAACGTTACGTCCTCCTTTTTGCCCTGAGCATGTTACAGAGGTCCGACTGGAAGATGTGACTGTGCTGTGATTGAAGATAACACTGATGGGGGGGGGGCTCCACTGTAGCTATCAGGCTATTGCAAGGTTAAACACACCTTGACCATGAAGTTGCCGTCATCCTCTGGAATCACCATGACGACGGAGTCATGCAGCTTTTCGTCGAAGTGAACGTGTGATGGGGCTCCGGCAGTGGGGGGTTCCTCTGAGAAGCGCACGCCTCCTGCCTTCGCACAACCTGAGCGAGAGAGAAGAGGGAAGAGCCGCTGAAGGTCGGACATGTGTACACACACACACACACACACACACACACAATCTGACGTCACGTTGAGCCCTTTTTCTGACATTTTACAGACAAAACAATGAATCGATCAAGCGGGGAAATAACTGGCAGATTAACAGATAATTGTTTGTTTCCGCAATAACAATAAGATTGAAATGTTAAATCATACCAATATACTGCATCGCCCTACTTCAGCAGATTGGATTCTTGGCATCACAGAGCCGAGGGACCAGTTTACAGTCTTGTTCTGATATTATTGGCTTGTTTTGTTTGTGTTTTTTAAACGCCAGCAATCGTCTTCCCCTGCTGATATGATAAGAGTTTCCTCATCGACCATTGTCTCGCCTTGCAACGGCTTGTAAAAACATTATCAGACACAGAATACACGACACTGGCAGCTTTAATAGAGTTTGAACCCTAGAGATAAACAAAACAAAGATGGCCTTTTGAAATCATTCATTTATGAAGGTGAGGTTACGCTGCAGGCAAACTGAACTTCCCTTTTCAATGAAATTACATTAAAAAGCCCTCTACGCCAGCCTCCACGGGATCTCAGTGTCAGAATAAAGGAGTTAAACAAGTTTAGGCTTACAAGCTAAACATATTATTTCCCTTTAGACTTTAGTGCTCTCCTGCGACACTCAGACACACTGATATTTATTGTTCTCCTGCCCAGACGTTCATTCCCAGTGTGAGAGAATGGAAACTTTAATAAAAATAATAATTCTCTGCAGCAACAAACTTTGTGTCTGCTCACAGGGCTTTGGGTCTGATTATATACTTATAGTATTATATACTTTCCCAGAACTCTAAGGAGAGTAAAACATGCACAGAAGCTGAACAACTCGAGACAGATAGAAGAACATGTTGCCCTTCGCAGCTTTGTAAATGTTTATTAAATATTCTATTAATAGGATGTTGTCCTTTAAGAGCTACTGGGACTCATCCATCTTTTACTTTGAATACCATTTCCCATAGAAACTGTTTGGAAAGTGGCCACTGAAGTATGTTTGAGATTACCATATCCAGCATCAGTATGTCTGTTTCACAAACACTTCCTGGGCACCACATTTCTCATTACCATCTTTCCAAATATTCTCGATTCATTCAAACTTCAAAGGTGCTCCAATCAGCAGTGTGACCACCATGCTTGAGCTTTGTTTTGTAGCCAGTATTGCTGATTGCCAAGTACTGTGTGACAACACTATCTAGCTCTGATTTTAAGTACCCAACAACCTTCTAAAACAAAAAGCCTCTACTTAACTCTGGGACTAGCTCTTCTGGTGCTACTTCTTCAGCTTGGGTGTATTTATATCCAGACTCACAGGGTGTCATAGAGATCACAGGGGGCATTTTCACAGGTATCTGGATTTCAACATTATTAGTGCAGTAAGCTAGATGTTGGCTTAATTAACGCTGGAAACAAAAAACAAGGCTGGTGAACAGCAGTCAGGCTGCAGATAGAAGATGTTCTCATTTAAAGACTGGATTAAATCATGGTTTATTAAGTTATTACAGTGTACAAATTACTTTAAATGTAGATTGACTTAAAGGTTTTTAATTTGTACTTACACAAACTCTATACCTGTTCCTCCAAAAGCCCCTGAGATAAAATCTTCTCAATCAACTTATCACTATGAGCAGTGGGGTCCTGCATTAACCCTTTGCCATGGTTAGAATTATTTAGCTTACTTAACACAAGAGAGATTTGTCTATTTGCGCTTTTGTTTGTGCTCTTCTCGCTGGTTTTAAAGGTTTAAAGTGGGCGGGGCTGAGTTGTGTAAAAAAAGTGATGTCACACACATCTATGCACCAATCACGATTAAGCACCACTGGAATCAGAATCTGGTGACGGTTGTGGAGCTGGTCAGGTCACTGTTGATCAAATCTGATCAAACCAGACCGATTCATTCATTCATTAAGTCTTTTTCCAAATAAGAAGGCATATGCACTTCTTTCCCTTCATATCTGGACCAGAAAAATTCCTTTAAGTCAAACACAACATTTCTGTCAGAAGAGGATCATTTGTCTGCCACAGCATGACAAGCCAACATTAGGTGAACCCGGTGCCATCCGCATGAATTATTAAGCTAACAAAGCAGAGCCTGGTAATAATGTAACATTAATCCTGAACATCAAACCAATAGCAACATAATGAATTTCTTATTCCAAAACAACAGCACATGAAGCCTGGACAGTTTAATTACATCACACATCACTGAAACAATCCTGCCGTACTGTGACTCAGATGAGGGAGATATGTGAAGGGATGCAAAACTGTTGATATTTTATAAAAGTTGATCACACCTCAATGTTTTGAATGTTTCAAATGCAGTTTAGTTAATACAGAAGAGCCAATTCTGCAGAGAATAATTGCTCCGATGCATTTAATTGAATCCACATGCTGACTTATGTCCTTGCATTGCATGAAGCACGGGCCATTAACGTCCCACTGGGGTCCCGTTCCATTAAATCTTTACAGACTTATATTAAAGATAAGAAATCTGAGTCACAATAATGAGTTCAGGAGTTACATCGTGTTCCGTATGTGCAGGATCGCTGTGTGAATGAGGGGCGGTGATGGGGGTGTGTTATATTAAAATGTTTAATATCTGAAGCTCTCTCTACAAAAAAATGTCAAAGAACACGTTGCAATATTAACAAAACCCCATAGTGGAAGCTCTGATCCGATATACAAGATGTCAAGTAACTCTGTACCGTAATCCTGTGATCTTCGACAGCGCAATCACCCAAGTCTCTCCCAAATCCAGATAAAGCACAAGCGTCATGGTAGGTTGATTTCTGAAAATGAGTTTTCTTATCGGACTATGTGCATTCAAGGAAAATTAAATATAAAATAAATTAATGAGGCTTTTTCAAATAAAGATTCCCACCGTTTAAAAAAAAAATCTACTCATAAAAGATAATGCTTTTGCTGGTTTCTAGTTTATGATGTTATAACAGCAAATGCACGTTGAAATGAAGTGGTGAAAGAATGAGTTGATTCATCAATTTGTTTAATTGACAACAATTTTGATAATCTATTAACTGCATTACTTTGATCATTCAAAGCAAGTTCGACATTCTCTAGTTTCAGCTTCAGTATGTTAAAACGAACAATATGAAGGCCTCATCTCGGCTCTGGGTACTCGTTATTTGAATCTTGCATGCTGGAAAATCTCTCCTGCAGATCTACGATGCCTGCCACAGTTACAAAAAGACAAGCGTTACACTACAGCTCTTATACAACGAACTTCACATCGGACATGCGGCACAATTTAAGATTAATGACACGATTAAAATAAAAGCTCAGAGTGCAAGGGAGCAAATTTAAGAGCTCCTGAATCACGGACCACAAGATGTTGTGATTTCATCTGAGTTACGGTGGAGACAGTTAATAAGGAAAAGGTGATAATGATGAACTTCATCATTAAACCTGCAGAGGCTGCATTATGCTTTCATAACATGTGGCCTGTTGTGTTTTGTCTGGTATTTGAGCTCTGAGATCAGTGGCTATACCAACACATAACATCTCCTGGCATGTCCTCACCATCACACGCCAATAAAGGTATTAGCTAAGAATATGCAAGGTTGTATTTTCCCCCCTGAACTCTTGAATCAAGAGGTCAAGACTTAAGCTTAAGCTTTAAGTTCATCATCAAATCACATGACGGGGCTTCTTATTGAACGTCGCTTCTCCTGCTATATGAGACTTTTTGCATTAAGCCAAAAGTTCTTGCAATTGACTGTAATTACACTCACACACTGAGCTTAATTAGGGCAGGCTTTCATACTGTAAGCTCGTCTATCAGCGCTTACAGTTCAAAGGATACGTTATACCCTTTGGAGTTTGGAACATATAAAGAGAGGGGGCTTTCATTTACAATGACAGAAGTGAACTTTGACTTTTTAGTAAAAAACAGAAACAAAAAAAGATATTTTCATTCTAAGACGCTGTATTGATGATAAAACTCGAAGCTCATTCAAGCCTTGGAAGTGCTGACTTTAATTAGGAGTCAGTCACCTTACATTATCTTCAGAAAAGGAATGAAACGTTTAATATAATATAATACAACTCTAGGAATGTAAGTAACGGCATTAGTTATTGAACTACTTAATGACTTGCCTCAACAAAAGCTCTACTCACAGCAATAAATGTGATTTTCAAGATGCAACACAAGCTAGAATATCCATAACTTTGCAATGTTAATGTACTTTTACATAATGTTTGAGTGATCAACCCTCCACAACAGGCCAGCTATTCATTCGCGGAGCAGCTGGCGGCTACCTTGTTTGCACAGGAAAAACATATGTCTATTAATCGGTGCTCTTTCAGCTCTGACTTTTGTCTTTTTAATGAATATTTGTATTTCAAGTATTTATCTGCACACATACAAACAGCATCAGAGCAGTATTAGAGCTCTGAGCCAAGCCCGTGTCAGGCTCATTATCACAATACTGAGATCTGTGGCCTTTCCGATGGGCCGCATAATCTCTGACGAAGCCGGAGCAGCGACACACACACACACAGACACACTTACCCTCTCAGTAGTAGCTCATAAACACACAGATGCATGTGTGCACATATTAATATGCACACGTCCCACTGAACTGGCTTATTTCAGATTAATCTCTATCTACTTCTGTCCCTCCACTAATCTGTCTGCTTCTGCTCTGCTGAATATTACACTGCTCTGTCGGCCTACAAGGCTTCTTCTCGGAGCTCTCTCTCTTTTACCAGAGAGAGGTAAGCGCTCCAGATAAAACTCAAATCTGGGAAAGAAAAAAAAACCAAACCACATTTGGTTTCAATCAATGCGGCGTTAGCAGGCTGGACAGCTGAACGTGTTCACTCCTCACTAATGCACTACTGCGATTGATCAGCTGTGTCACGTGATTGAGGTTTTTTTCTTTCTACATTTCCTTCCTGTTTTGGAGCCCTTGACTCATCTCTCCTCCTGCTTTAAATCACAAGCTTAACAAACACATCCGGGACTCTAGCGTTTGTAAAAAATAAAAAAAAACACATTCAGTTTAGTTTTAAGTGCCCTGCGGGCCAGCCAAGTCCATCACCGTCGACCCTTCTCCTTTTGTATCTCTGCTTCTTCAGAGCCAGTGAAATGTATGCCATTGTTTTTCAAAAGAAACACAAATGTCAGTGACAACACCCATACAGCATGTGTGGCTATATTAATTAAAAAAACGGGTGATTGCGATGAAAGTTTAAGGAGATAGTGTTGCTTTCATCTACTGTGTGAGAGCTGACAACCATATTAGTGAAATGCATGATTTTGCTGTTTGCACTCAATTTAATGACAGGCTTTTCAACTAATGCTGAGAAAATGTTTGTATTCACCGTTTTCCACATAAGTATACAGACAAGAATCCTTCCACATTGCAAAACTGTTCTAAGGAACTGCACAATGTATAATTATTTCAAATATAATTTTATTCTCCCATGGGTGGCATTTCAGTCCTCCCCAGACACATGAAAAATACATTTCGTAAAATGCCGTCAACGGAAATTCAATAGAGAGGCTCGTCCTTCATTCAGTGACCTTATGGAAGAAAACAAAGGCTTGCTGAGTGGCCCTCGAAGACCCACACTCCACTGGGGAGTAGAAGACTATTCAAAAAACTCGAGTCATTTACAGCCCTCTGCCGGGTCTTGCTCTCTTGCAGCGGTTTTTATTGAGCCCGTCCTGCTTTTGAGGAAATACATTTGCTTGCCTTCACACAAATGTGTCGTAAAGCTGCCGAGAGTCACTCTCCAGGATCGACACACCCATTTCCCTAGAAACCCAACCGAAAGGACAAATCAATTGTGAATTTAAATGCAATTGATTAACCTTCCTGGAACGCCTCTGGGATGTCGGACACTAGTGAAAAGGTCCATTTGGGGTTCTCAATCACAATAAATTACACAGAAGAATATGTCATCCTGGGTTTTTTTTTCTTTGCCAGGTTTTATTGCAACAGCTAAGCCCTGAGAAACTTTAAATGCAGATTATAGGATACAGCCTCAATCATTACGCTCACTTCCTGGCTGAGTGAAAGGGCTTAAACGTACAGGAAGTAATCCTTTGCGTTCACTACAATGTCGCGTTGAGCTAGATGGGAGTTCCTGTATATGCACCTGCAACCTTTATTTTTGTAAATCGCTGCTTGTGGATTCATTCTGATATTAATCGACAATAATTTTAAATATCTAAAAGGAGAGATGGAAAATGAAACGGAGAAGATAAACACTAAATAAGGCATACGGGTCATTTGGATTTAGGAACAGTAGACTGGTTTGTCTTTCTTTTACTAAACTGTGCTGTTTAGGACTTTCTCTCACATCCCCTAATATAAATGTATGTAGTTACTTAGGAGCCACACGTTTGATTTATTCAACAAAAACTTGACCCTGTGTGTTAGCCTGGGCTGCCCACATCTTAAATATGAACTACTGCTCGTCCTGTTGGCCTCAAAGCAGCATCTACAACTTATAATCACTTCTACAGCTTCTAGAAAATCACTACTAAAGACTGAGGAGAAGTACCTTTAAACATGAAAAGTTGATGAACATCACAGGAATTACAACAGGCAATGAGTACGATAATAAAAACTCACTCTTCTTAGCAGCAGCCATGTCACAGGAATTGGTCACACTTGGACACACACTGTCACAGCCTTGTCATCTCAACAGCCTGACCTCAGAACGACCCTGCAAAAACAAGTTAAGAGAGAGGAGACAACAAGAGACAAGCGTTTAGAAATATATAACGAGCCAGAGAGAGAAAGAGACAGAAAACAATTTGCAATGATTAGATCAACAGAGGCGTGCTGAGAGATGGGGTGGGGTGGGGTGGGGGGGTGGAGTTAAAGGTTGTACATGAGAGAGAAATAAAACTGGGAAATAATTAACGGCTCGCCACAGTAAGCCTCCCGGGGTGTTTTTCTTTCCAAATCCACATCCTCAGGTTAGCCTGTATCTGAGCTGAGAGCACAGCTGTGCTGCACTAGACGAGCCAGGAGTACCAGAGACTCCACCAGAGAGACTTCAATTAAAGGAAAACAACAAAACAGTCTAAGAGGATTAGCTCGGCGCTGAAGCTGCTGTTTGTGGGCTTTGCACAGATGGAAAACGTCCACATCACATCTCTGGGAGGTGCATATTGGAAATATGGAAATAAAGAAAATACACAGAATAGTGCATAACAACAGCGCAATGACAGTGAAGGGGGTTGCTGGCGATCTATTTAATCTACTGCCACGATAATACTCAGGACAGCCTAATTTTCAGGCACGACTGATGTTTTACAACACTTGTTCAGTCTGACAAGTTTCTCCAAAGCTGTGACTTTAAATAATATCAAAAACCAGAGAACTCATCACATTATAATGTTACTGCAACTGTAGCCAGTGCAATACTACTAATTGTTGCAGTAGTGTTTGTAGTATTAGTGACGTAAGTGAAAAACAAGAAAGTTGGGTCAGCAACTAATGCTATCATTAGTACAAAAGCGAGCCTACAGGCGCTTTGTGAAAATCCGCTTGAAGGGCATGTTTAACCAATCAGGCAGCACGGGCAGCACTAACCATTAAACACCAACATACCAAACTTGGCATGAACATTAGGAAATGCCAAGTTTGAAAAAAAAAAAACACTGCAACACAAATCCTGTTTTGTGTGTTTTCATTGCTTCCAGGCATTTGTATTGTTAGTCCTTAAAGACTAGCAGACAAACTGTTGCACTTGCCTCCCTACGCAGCTGTGCGAGTGGCTGCTTGGTGACTGTGAATATAAACTTTTAAATGTGGTTTTGACCAGCAGCCAGCTGCAAGAAGGCTGAAGATGCATTCTCTCTTCTGAGATTCCTTTTAGCAGGTGACATTTCCGTATAATTGTTCCTTTCTACATTTTCTAACAGGAACCACTCACATCTATGAGACCAGTGACCCCAAGAACCACTTGTGGTTTGCACTTCCTTCCTTTCATGTTGCAAAGCTGGGAACGAAGACTCAGTCTTTGCCTTTCTTGCTTGCAACATGGAACAGAAAACTTACAATGTCACGTCCACAGAGAACAGTTTGAAATCAGAGGATGATCCACTTTCTACAGTAGGAAACATCAGTGCTGTTTTGGGCGCCTAAATGGGTCGCTATGATTAGAAAACCACTGATGAGATTCAAATGTACATGCCTCCAGCTGTGAGAGCAGCAGGGTGACACATAAAGTATGTTTGATAGGATACTACCACTGCTAAAGGATAATTCCTGTTTATAACACATTGATGCGTCTTATTTTTGAAGTCATGGCCTTCATTGCTTTCAGTAAAACGTAGACTGTACTCACAAAGCTTATTGCTGAGAACTGGGAAGGCAGTAGGATCATTAAAAAGAATCCAACAGGGCAAAATACACTTGCAGTCAGGCAATCAGACAGGCTTTAAACAAACCCCCCAGGTTAGCCAGAAAACAAAGGCGAAAGGTAAAGTTATTACCAAAACTGTCCGTTTTAAAAATCCCTTATAGCGACTTTCTAGTTCAATTTAGGATTATCACACCTGTGCTTAGGTTTCCTGCACAATGAAGGATCCTTACAGACATCTCAGTACTTTTGTGAGTACAGTGTTACCATAATCCTCAGAAATGATGCTCAAACCCACAAAAATATAAGCCCAGTTGTAATAAACTGGAGTTATCCTTTAAATCCAGCATTTTTTGCAGCAGCGAAGGCTCTGAAGCAGAGTCGTTGAAGGCCGCATGGTATAAGACAGCTGTTCCCTTTAATCAGCCCTCATAAAACGTGGAAAAAGTCCCAGATACATTGTGCAGCGTGGTGCGAGTGGGCTGCTCATTTTGACGTGTGAACACAGTACAGGACGTATTAGCATTGTTAACCAGGAAAGGTGTGACCCAAAAAAACAAATGTGAGGTTAGAGATACTCTACTACACAGATATGTATACATATGAGTTGCTAATTACCTAATAAACATAATTGGTAATGTCTGTATTTCCACACTGTGTTATTCCACAGGTTTCTCTACAGTAGGGCGTGCGCATTGAACTTAATTTATATTCCTGACCACCTTATCTAAATCCCGAAGCCCAATCATGCTTTGTTGCTGACAGCTCTCCCTCAGCTTTGTGCCGCAGTTGACGAATTAAACACGCAGATGCCGCAGAGAGGAGCAACAGGTACCCATCGCCTGCTTTGTATTCATGTTTGTTATTTTTGGGGAAGTTATTTGAGCTTCTCCATGTGAAACAGTCACACGCTGAGAGTAACCGTCACTGTAAAGTTAACATTATCTCGCTTTACCTTTGTTCTTTTCTGGACTAGTCAATAAGCTGGGGACTCTCTGATACCAGAGCTGAAACAATAAGGCAATTCGTTGATTAGTGGATCAACAGGACATTTATCTGCAACATTTTTATCAATCAATCAATGGTTTTATCATTCTTTAAGCAAAAATGGAAAAAAAATGAAAGAAATGAAAAGAAATTCACTGGCTCCTGCTTTTCATATGTGAATATTTTCTTCATCTTTTATGATAATAAACTGAATATCATTAAGTTTAGACTGCTGGTCAGACAATATAAGCTATTTAAATGCGTCAATTTGGGCTTTCAGACAGTGTGATGACCACCTTTGCTATTTTCTGGCATTATATACACTAAAGAATGAATCGAGACAATAATCAGCAGATTGATTGAAAATTAAAATAGTTATTAACTGCAGACCCAATTCACTATAAAGATAATGTTATGTCACTACACTGTTAACCATGCACACAGCATACTGTAGCTCTTGTTCTGTATCTCACCACTCAATAAGCTGTGGACTATTACCCTCAACGTACTTCTTTATCCCTGCTCTACACTATTACATACCTTATCACCTTATAGATAAACCATATTATTACAATGTCTCACCCCCTTCTTATGCCTACTGCTTACATAGCTACTAGTGCAGTCTAAAACAACAACAGCCCTTCAATAAAGCCTAACTTCATGAAGTTTATGGTGGTCATTCTGTGTTGAAACTGCCATTTGGAGGCTGCAGTTTGTGGTGCTGTTGATCTGTGTCGCGTTACACTGACAAGTGTTTCTAATATTTTGTCCTCCTCATTTATCACCATTATAAATAGCAGCAATAACAACTTCAGTAGCATATAACAATGCTTTTTGTGCTAATGTCTTTCATTTGCATCAACTTAAACCCTCCAAAAGTAGTATTTGTACTTTTTGCGCTGTTCATTGTGCATGTATTTAAAGAAAATAAAGCTGAAATGCAATAATGGCGCACAAAACAACACTACAAATAACAAGACTGTGACTGAGGGATATTTATGTAGTAAAAGTAAATATGGTAACATTAACAACACTGAAATGAACATTATTAACTGTCACAGCAAAATAAACCTACATGTGGTGACGATCCATGCTTGCTTGGTGTTGCTGTAATTTCCCTAAAAAAAGTTGCCGCCTTAGCACAAACGGTCCAACGTGAGTGTAATTTGTTTTGCGTCAAAGCTTACCTTACCTTACTTTACTCACGACAGATGAAACTCGTAGACTGAACTGTACAGAAAAGCGAGAGCGTCGTCGGCGCCTCTGTGCAAGTGTTTGGTACAGGGAGTCCGGCTTCTACCACCAGCGGCTCAAAACACAGGCAGCCTCCCCTCTCCGTCTTCTCCCCCGCTACTCCTTCTCCACCGGACAACTTCCGCATTTAATCACGTGGTTTTGGTCGCGGCTCCTCGTGTGCTGCTTACAACACACATTCAATATAATATATTCTCCGCTCGTTATCCGGGACACCCGAACCGATCCTCTCCACAGACACCCGAACCGCCTGTCTCTACTCAGTGTGTCGTCTACAGCCGCCGGTGCTTTAGTGTAGTACAATGGCGCCATCTAGTGGCGGACAAGCGACATTTACAGTTTGAACTCTGTAATACAGTTTTAAACCCATTTTTTCCAACCTTTTGGCTAAAATGTTTTATTTTATGCAACAATATATATATAATTATCCCTTTAATTATCTCTCAGATTCATCTTGAAATATTGTTAATGTAAACCCTGCAGCTGAGTCCAGGCTATGAGACCTAACTTTAAACATACATAACTTTGAAATGTTTTTCTTTCTTTCTCTTTTGGAATAAAATAGACTGTGGTGGGATGTAACTAAAAACATATATTGAAGTACTAAATACAATTTTGGAGATACTGGACTTGAGTATTTCCATAATAAGTAGGTAGGTAATAAGTTTCCATGATAAGTAGGAAACATGTTACTTTTAAGTCCACTACATTTATCATACAGTATGATTACAAATAAAATTGTCGATTAATGTGTTTCACAAATCATGTGAACAAAAGGTAAAGCTTGTGTGTAAACAAATCATGATTTATATGGCACAATATTGTTACTAAATACACTGCGCAAAAGCATCTAAACTCTACATGAAAATACTTCTTACGTGTTTATGTATCCGTAGCGTAATACGGATTTTTACAGGAAGAGGTCATTCTTCCTGACGAGTTACAACAAACAAAATACATACAAATTGTGAGAAGATGAACTTGTTAAGGAAGGATAGATAACATATTGATTTAAAGCTATTTGTTTTATAATTTAGACAAAGTTTTACGACATTTGAGTCAGATTATTTCTTTATTTTTTTTACCCAGCAGCACCTTCGCGCCGTCGTCCTCGGATGGAAAAGTACAGTCTTCGATGCCGAGCAGCTCAGATCAAGTTGTGTCGCACTTAACAAAGTGCAAGGATATACGAGGTCAAATGTAGTTTTATCCATCGGGTAAGATTTCGGCTCGTAAAAGGCATTTTTACATAGCTTTATTTTTAGGCTTTTCATATGCGCAATTGGAGTCTCAGCACCGAGCGCCAACGCCCTTCAAGCCAAAGTATGATATTTCAGCTAACGTTAGCTAACTTAAAGCCCGTCTTCAAGGTATGAATGTGTCTCATATCAAAGTAAATTTGAACGATTGCTTATATTAAACTGTTACAGAAAAGAATACGTGTTTCTTGGGTAAAATACTAGCATTAATGTAGGAGTAATTACGGCATGTCCACTAGCTGTTGAGCGAACATGCTAATGTCTTAACTGCGCACTTTGCACCGTTAGCTTAAACATGAACGCTAATTAGCGCTAACTTGGCGTTAATTGCTTTGGTTGTAACAGTAGTTATTACTCATAGTTTGACCTCTTGTGGTGTCGTGTTCTTGTTGTTTAAAGAGTTAATTGGGAAATATGAAGGTTTATGAAGTCGGTTACTCGAAACTGACGCAAGTTCAGGTCAGCACGTGATCGATTGCCCTAATCATATTGAGCTTTAGGCAAGGCCTAGCTAACTTGTACTTGTGGTTTTCTCTTTTACTTTTTGTACTTCTTTGTAGAAAAGGGGATAAAGCCACATAACTTTGCATAACCCTAAGCCTAGCGCCTTCTACTGCTCTTTTACAGTTATAACACCTATATGACACAGTTTTGGGGTCATAGTTACACATGAAAAATTCTGCATTTTAGTGTTTAGCTTTAAATTATAGTCCACTACATTCCCTCATGAGCCACATACACATTTTAAATATTTTATACTAATACTGGCTGAAGTTACTTAATTGACTGAGAGAACCAAATCTCATCTTTAACTAGTGAAACTTGTGTTCATAGTTATTCTACATGCAACACCACTCCCTCGCAGACTAAAACAAATACTATGTAACCAAATATTATTTCTGAGAAACATCAGCACAAAAACATGCATATGCTGTTTTCTGAGCATTAGCTAGATAGTGATACTCGACTCAAACAAGCAACGGTTTACCCTTACTAAACTGTATTAAACATCGATCAAAACTCGTACACCAAATATAAAGTACTTTTTAAAGTTCTTCTTAAACCCCACTCCCTGAAAGTTTTCCAACTGGCCCGGCTAGCTCAGTCGGTAGAGCATGAGACTCTTAATCTCAGGGTCGTGGGTTCGAGCCCCACGTTGGGCGCTTTCCTTTTGAGTCTTAGGAGTTTGTCAGATGGTTTCATGTGTCATCTGAGTGTCTTTGCCTTTTTTTTCAGCCACAGGCACCGAGCCAGGGGGGAGGAGGAGAAGGCAGCGGCAACAGCAGAAGCCAATGGAGGAGGAGGAGGTGGCAGCAGGAGCCAGGGAGGAGGAGACAGCAGGCTCCAACCAAAAGTATTATGGTTTGCTATTCAATCTCAATGCTTTTATGAGAAACATACAAATTATTTAAAATTATACATAAGAGACGCAAACCTGGAATGAACCTGTCTGAACATCATGGTTGATTTATGAGGTGCACCTAGCCTGAGGAGAGAGTCTTCTGGTGAGACACACAAAGACAATACCTATCTTCAGATGTGATGTAACAAGCCCGGCTAGCTCAGTCGGTAGAGCATGAGACTCTTAATCTCAGGGTCGTGGGTTCGAGCCCCACGTTGGGCGCGTTTCCTTTTTCTGTGTCAAAATTACAATTATTTGAGCTCACCACAATCCCAGAGACTCTCATGCTCTACTGACTGAGCTATGAGCTTCCCTCCCCCTACTGTTGGATCTGTGCACGTAGCTTGCATGTCTCTCCACCGTTCATGAGTTGTTAAAAAAGGATTACAACAGTGTGTCTCACTGTGTCCTTGTCTCTGTGGCGCAATCGGTTAGCGCGTTCGGCTGTTAACCGAAAGGTTGGTGGTTCGAGCCCACCCAGGGACGGGCGATTTTCCTTTTTAACCTTAAGACAGAACCAGAAAGAACACAAACTAGACCCAGCTGCCACAGGCCCGGGCCATGTTGATGAGGCCGGTTGCGGAAGGGAAGAAACTGTTTTTATGGCGTGAGGTTTTGGTCTTAATGGACCGCAGCCTCTTGCCAGAGGGGAGCATCTGAAAGAGTTTGTGACCGGGGTGGAACCTCAGTTTACAGCGTGGGATAAACCGATATCCCAGATTGTCTAGAGCAAAGCCAAGGGTCAAATTTAAGACACTTTACATTAACAAGGAAAACGGAGGCTTGGCACTCCCAGATCTCAGAATGCTATTACGATGCCCAAATGAGATACATTGTCTATTGGTGCTCCCAGGAGTATCAAGCTAAATGGAAAGTTATTTCTAAATCTGGGTCAGTCTCATCGTCAGGCCAAGTTAAAATAATAGCCAGACCAAAAGGGAGAAAATCCAATTTTAGGGGAATGACTGAAAATACAAGGAGATTGTCCAAAAACACTAAATAGAAGGAGACAGTAAACTTCTGATTTGGCCTTCTCAGACCCCAGGTTTAGACCTGGAGAGATAGATGATAGGCAACAACAAGGGAAAAACTCAAATGCAGGACCCAGAGTCAGATGAACAAAATGTTTACTTAAAAAGGTACGATACACAAAAATGAGTCCATGCAACAGGTCGTAGGTAAGGTCATAATCTGTCAAAAAACAAGCAAGATCATACACAGGGAAACTAATGCACTAGGAAAACGCTAGACACAGAGACTGAGTCCAACTGGCAACACAGGTATATATACAAAACTGGAGCGGATAGATTAACAGAGATCATGTGACTAATCAAACACAGGTGGGACACAAAACTGGCGGAAAAACAAAGACTGGAAGTAAAACTAGAACATACACACAAGAGGATAAGACTATCAAAATAAAACAGGAAATGAACCTAGGGCACAGAACGGGATGTTACAGAAGATACGTTTGTCTTGTGGAGAGAAAAAGGAACAACAGCTGTACGGGTGTAGGGGGCCTGTTCAGATATCTACAGCAAGACATTTCTATGATACAGAAATAAAAGGTTTCTCAGCAGAAGGTAATGACATGATTCAAGTACTGACAGGTGCATATAAACAAACGCCCTCAAAGGATGTTTCTAAACTGTACTGTAGTTTACAAAAATGAAACAGAAGAAATTCACTATACATAAAATTTTTATGAGAACTAGAATTGAACTGTCGAAGTGTGATTGGCATTCCATGTGTAGAGCGCAACAAACTTCCACAAACTCTAAAAGATGAAGGGAATTTGGAAGGAAGAATTGAATCCACTTTTTTATTCTACCCCACATAAAAAGTGGTTACACGGCAGCAATGCTGGAGACAGTGTGGGAAGATTAATGCCATGCCAATGACTAAAAGAGGAACCCATGAGCAACGCTGGGGAAAATGGCCTGCATCCAAGAGAAAAGATGGGATTTGTGTTCTGAGCCGGTCTGAAAAGAACGGATCAAAGGTTGTAAAGAGACAATAGCGCCTCCTTTTTATTTGTATGTCTAATTTTGTCATTTATGTGTAAAAGTAATAAATAAGTAAAAGATTAAAGAAAAAAAAGCAAGTGCATCAAAAACTTAGCATACATTCCATAAACCATAGGTCAGCACACAACTTTTAATTGCCATCCTGTGTCCCACACCTGCAAGTCTCATTTGTTATCATGCATACTTATTTTACAGAAATCTACCAAATGAGAGGTCAAATGAGCTGAATGTTACTGCACACTTGAAGCAAGGTCTTACGCATACATCGACATGGTTCATTTTTGTTTTAAAACTGATGCCCACATTTGCTGTTTGCATCTTTAACATCTGTGCTGGCTTTATTTCTGTCACCTCAGACTAGATACCATTTGAAGGAAGACATGATCATTAGCATGACACAGTGTTGGCACAGTGCCTCAAGGTGAAGTGTTGCATACTGTCGCTTTCAAATCTTTGAGTGTACATCTGAAGGCATGAGTCACAGTGTTCCTGTCAATGTGTTCCTTGTCTTGAGGACATATTTCTGCCTACTTTAGCAGTGAATATAAAACAAAGGTTTACAATTTAGTATTAAAATCTGTGTTTCTCAAATTAATTCTGGGCTCAAAATGAATTTAGTCTTGCATTTATCTCAGTCATAGTCATCATATTTTTAGATACAGAGGCAGTTTTAAAAACAACAGATTAACATTATAAGGGGGTTTCTAAAGCCTTATTAACCATGCCTTTTTAGTTTTTAAGTTTCATGTTGTGGTAGAAATTTTTTTAATATTAGTTCCTTTTTGATTATCATCAATGTTGACCCAGACTAATTTGCAGAACGCTGTCTCTAAACACTGAACAGAGCACAGGCCATAATCATTACATTTAGCAGACACTTTTGTCCAAAGCAACTTACCGGGGAGTCCGGGGTCAAACCCATGACCTTCTGGTTGATAAGCACACAGCTGTACCTCTCAGCCACCACACCTCCACATAATCAGCATCTCATCATAATAATCGGCACTCACAATTCACTGAACTTCATGATGTTCTTGAGGAAACTATAAAAGGCATAGTCAAAACCAGATTTGACTTTTACCTCTTTTACTGCTTCTCTAACATAGAAATAACACTTGCTAAAGCAAATGCTTAAATTTTGAATCCAAACTAAGCACCTAGGTAACACTTTTTAAACACATGGACATGTTGAAGAAGAGAATATTTATTCACAACAATCACCTCACCTGTTTTACACACTGTTGTTTACATGTTGCTGTCATGGTAAGTGCCACGCCACTTTGTTTTCCAACGGATGTATAGAAGGAACTGAATAAAGCGTCGGAGGCTGTGGGAAAATATAGTTCATGCACTGTTATGTTACTGTGTGAAGATGTGAAGGACACATTTTTTAAGAAAGTATCCACTATCTCAGGGCCAATAGGTCTGGGAGGGGGATGAAAAGCAGATGAAGTTACTGGACATTGATACACAATTATTTTCTGGTAAACAGAATGGCCAAAAGACAAAGCTAATGAAGTCGCACACCAACATCTTCAAGGCCATAATGAGGAAACTTGCTTCAGACTCCTCAGAGGAAGGGGTGGTTTTACACAGTTCTAGGAGGGCATAAAAGAAAAGACATGTTCTGTGTGTGGCGGTCTCTTCATGAACACACACGTGTTTGCTGTATTTGTTATTTCTTCAGTAAACTCTATTCACTTTTGAACTCTATTAGACTCAGTTGTTTTCTTTCTTAGTGTATAAGTTTGTGACGGTGTGGTGAGGATCCGTGGAGCATCTGGCCCTTCTTTGCGATTTTCTCCCACATTCAGTCAGCCACGCCGGCGAGTGAAACAGTCGCAACATGGCCTCCATTTCCAGAAAATAACCCAGTTCACTCAGACATTAGAGGGAATCAAGTATGTGCTGTCTTTACATTCAAAAAAAGAAACCTCTCTGTGTTCGGTGATACGGGCCTCAGGTAGAGTCGGCTCTTTATCTCTCTTATCTTGCATGACGGCTCCAAACCCAAACTTGGAGGCAAAAATGCAGCTCCTTTTGGTTTGGTCTATAAAATGTCAGAAAATAGTGAATCACAATTTTTCACAACTTGATATTCCGGGAGCCCAAGTTGCAGGGTTTGTACAAAGACTTGGAAGTTTGGGAAATGCTTGAATTCGAATATACTCCTTGAAAAATGCTTTATTTTCAGCGTCATCTAAAAGGAAAGTTCTCTTCTTGTGTTCACTCATCATTCCGAGCTAGATAAGTCCTCTGTTGGTCCCTTATGTGAATATTAGGAAGCATTAAATAAGCCAGATCAAAACATACAATCAAAGTTAATAGTAAAATAAACAAAGTGACGATATACATTAATTGATGCATCTACAAAGAAAGTGTGTAAACGTTTTTTTGCAGTTGCATTTATAGCTACAATTTAGATTACGTTAGCTTTAAAAGTCTGGAAATGTTAAGTTTTGTTATCTTTTTGAAAGTGCTTATATTTCACTCTTAGAAAGCTCTACAAACCCGCATTGTCAATCTTCTTGTTTCATTCGACCACCAGTCCAGAGCCCAAGGGTATTCAGTTTACCATCACATAAGCAGCAAAACTACGATCGAGAAGCTGGAACCAGAGAGTATTTTCCCCGCGGTGATGCCTGACTTCTAACTGTGGGGACTTGTGTCAAAGAAAAGCAGTATCATTTCCTCGTTCATTGAGAGTTTTATCTGGACTGTTGTCTGTTTTTTAAAAACAAGTTTCTGAGGTGGCGCCAGCTTCTCTGACTGAGGTCAGCCGGAGGTCGTACAAAGCTGAGGAGAAAGGCCAGAGTGGCCTCAGCGCTGGAGCCAGCCCCACCCTCCCACACACACGAGCAGGCAGCGGGGAACGAGGCAGGATTAGGGGGATAACCCGCAAAGCGGCACAAGAGAGTAGAAAAGAAGTGACTGCAAGGGAGGAAAAATGAAAAGATGGAGTGGGGGGGGTAAAGCTACAGTAACAGCTGGAAGATTTCATTAAACACACTCTTCAGCAGCGGGAAACAGCAGCACCTTTCTGTTTCAAGCCAAAGGGTACAGGATGCAAGGTGAACCCCACTGAAGTGACTTAAGTTTAGACACCTCTGCTTATTGACAACACTGCAAATAAAACAATAACTTTTACATTTTTCCTTCATTATATTGTCTCCTAACAATCCTCCGCCTCTTTCTTTCCAGGATCCTTTGCTCTACTCCGTTTGCGGTGCTGACTTACTTCCTGATCTGGTACGTGCCTCCGTTTGAGCAAGGGAAGGTCGTCTGGTGTCTGATCTTTTACTGCCTCTTCCAGTCGATGCAGACGGTCAGTATGTCGTGTTGACGCTCCCCGCTACTTCCTCCTGCTCGCAGTGTGCACACTAGCCTAACTGTGTGTTTGTGTACGTCCTGCAGTGCTTCCATGTGCCGTATTCAGCCCTCACCATGTTCATCAGCAAGGACCAGAAAGAGAGGGACTCCGCCACAGCGTACCGTACGTCAGCTCTCCTGCGCGGCGATCACATTTTACACTCTGTGTGGTGGTCCGTGCGCTCACGCTCCTCCCCGTTTCAGGTATGATGGTGGAGGTGCTGGGCACAGTTCTGGGCACCGCGATCCAGGGACAGATAGTAGGTGGCTCCTCAGATTGTCCCACTGAGCCTGATGTCCGCGGCAGCAGTAACTCGACCAAAATCAACACGTCCAACGTTACACTAGATGAGACGGTAAGTTGGTTTTTATTTGCCGTCTGTCAGATAAGTGACCATATTTACAGCTAGTCTGAGCTAATGCTGTCTTTTCTCTCTTCAGAAACAAGCTTACTTGATTGCTTCAGGGGTCATCTGCATCATCTACGTCCTCTGCGCTGCAGTCTTGTTTTTTGGTGTGAAGGAGCAAAAAGGTTTGAATACATGAAATAATAAGAGGCATTCTTGTTTGTGCCAAGATAGAACATTTATAATGTTTAAAGCAGAACTGTGGACTCGAGACTTGTCATCAATCGAACTAAAAAGACTCCAAAAAGACTTTCACACCAATGACTCGTGCCTACGCTTGGAATCATTCAGCCTTTTGACTTAAAAAGACAAATATGTCGTGCGAGTGGGAGGGAAAGATGTCTGTGCAGAGCAAAAGACAAACATGATGCCTCAGATCATCACACTTGGATGTAAAGGGCCGCGACATGCAGAACGTCTCGGAAAGAAATATAGATAAAAGTTACCGCTTCACAGGAATGACATACCAAGGCACACCCGATCATTTTGCTTTTGTTATGAAGTTAATTTGCAATGAATGGAATGCAACATTTAAAAAGCATTCATTAGTTCTGTAAATGTAGTACACTATTATTATTCTTTTTAAAATTTCAAAATGGCAAAAATGATAGAAGGTGAAGGCTGCATAACGACTCAGACTTGATTCAGGACTTCAGAGCCAAGGTTTGAGACTTACGGGTGTCTTGCAAAACCATGACCTTGTCCCACCTGTGATATAGTAAGTTTGTATCTGTTGTGTCACTTGTCCTTGAGAGAAAAAAAGAGTCAGAGTGGTGGCCAGACGCTAAAAGTCTCTCCAAGATACAAATTACACACATACAGAACATTTTCTTATCACAATGGCTGGGTTATCATACCTTAGATTCCTTAAAGCAAAGATTTTTCAGCTGTCTTGTCTTTGTTCTCTTCTCCTCCCGTCTTTGGATTACAGAAAGCGGGGCGAAAAAATCCCAACTCCTCACCTTCCGTCAGGGCCTGTGGCTGGTGATGACTTACGGCCCGTACATCAAACTGGTCATTGGCTTCCTCTTCACCTCCCTGGCCTTCATGGTAATACTGCGTTTCATTATGTGTCTCATATTGGATACACAAGTTATCTTTATTATCTTTATGATACCACTAATATCTGTCCACTAAAACAGTGGACTAGACAGTTAGCTTAGCGTAAAGACAGGAAACAAGGGAAAGCAGTTAGCCTAGCTCTGTCCAAAGGTAAAACGACAACTTATTTTAAAACTCAAAGTCTTGAAGGCTTGGAATAACTATTATGTTTTCAAGGTCAGGAATATGATTGGATTTGTAACTTATGTAAACCAAACAATCTCGTTGTCATAGTTGTTTGTCTCCGGGCATTTATAGTAATAATTTAGATTAGTCTGCAAAATGTTGGTTTTTGTACCTTGAAAGTGCTTGAATTCTACTCTTACAAAGCTGTATGAACCCTGTAGACGGTACGGATTAAACACAAGATATAATGTAACGTGTGTTTCCCAAAATGTGGAACTGTTCCTTTATCTGTAACTGTTGTTTGCTTCATTTCTTTTTACAGCTCCTGGAGGGAAACTTTGCTCTGTTCATCACCTACGCTCTCGGCCACAGGAAAGACTTCCAGAATATTCTCCTGGTCATCATGGTGAGTGTTTCTTTACCTTGTAAAAATAGACGTAATCAGTATGAGATTTGGAGGACGTCAGCGCAGTCTGCAGCGGAAAACCCCGTTTGACTGCCTTTGTGGCATCGAGTAAGGTGTTTGTGGGGTTTCCAGCCCCCTCTCCTCGTGTAAGGAGACACATGGTAGCGGGCAGATTTTTTTTAGGGTGAGGGGAGGTGGTGTTCCTGGGAACCTGTCTCCCAGTCATACACTCGCATGGCGTTTCCAGGAGCTCGAGGGAGGGGCAGGCACACAGTGACGCTTTGTTGCCATGGCGATCCTTCACTGCCACAATGGGGGAACTGCAGCCATTAGTTGCGCCCTCCTCTCGCTGCTTTCTGCTTTGGTGCTTTTCCCTCTGATTAGGAGCGGAAACATTTTTGGGCACCCTGTATCATGACTGGAGGTGGAGAGTTGGGGGGTGGGGGCACTTTGCACAGTTGATGTTTTCTGTTATTACTACTATTACACGTAGTAACGGGTTGCAAAAATCTCAACACTGTCCAAAATACAGACTCTGATCATGCCTTACCAATAACATGCTTTCTTGACTTCAGGTTTGAAGTTTTACAAAATGTATGTTTGATATAAATCATCTGCAACGCTAGATAAATATAGTACAACATAATCCATGTGTCTTCAAGAATTAAAGGCTAAACGGCTTCATCTAAAACTGAATGATTCCAGATAAATCGGATGTTTTTATTGTTAACCTTGGCTGATATGAATGAGCATCTTGTCATTTTTTTCCTTTTGCGAGCTTCAATAATGACATTAAATGAAACAGTGCTGATAACTCTGTGTCCGGTTGTTTCCAGCTCTCTGGGACTCTAACCATCCCGTGGTGGCAGTGGTTTCTGACGCGGTTTGGGAAGAAGATGGCCGTTTACTTCGGCATCTCGGTGAGTAAGAAAAGCTTGTTTTTTGGTACAACGAAGGCATTCATTCAAAGAGGGTGTGTTATTATGGAACTGCTCACATCCTTCGGTCTCTTTCTGTAGTGGGCAGTACCCTTCATGATCCTAATCATCAGCATCGAGAGCAACCTGATCGTTTCTTACTTGGTCTCAGTGGCGGCGGGCGTGAGCGTGGCGGCAGCTTTCCTCCTGCCGTGGTGAGTTGATCCACAGAACCCCTGGATCCATTTGCGGATTTTAGTCGATCGTTAATTTGAGTTTCCTTCTAAATGTTGCGTTTGCGCTCTCAGGTCAATGCTTCCTGATGTAGTGGATGACTTCCAGGTTAATAACCCAAACATCCATGGCCACGAAGCCCTCTTCTACTCCTTCTATGTGTTCTTCATCAAGTTTGCCTCTGGAGTATCCCTGGGGATCTCTACGCTCAGTTTGAAGTAAGTTAACTGAGCACTTTTTTTATTCCCAACTGTAGCAATTGAATCGTGAATTATTCTCATGTTTTTATCCTCACTGTCCACTTTGACACAATCTTAGCTCCACGTTACGGCTCATCAGTCCAGTGGTCAACGATCACACAATCCTCAGTCTTGCCAAACTGTACTCGCATCAGCTTAACCTTTCTCCCTCCATCTGCATTTTTTGGCAGATTTGCCGGCTATGAGACCGGGTCCTGCTCGCAACCTGAGGCGGTCAGTTTAACCCTGAAGGTGCTGGTGTCTCCGGTGCCCGTGGTTCTCATTGCTGTGGGACTGTTGATATTGAAGACCTATCCTATTGATGAGGAAAGGCGGCAGGGCAACCGAAAACTACTGCAGGAAATGCTGTAAGTGAAAAGTGACATGCACACACAAGCACTTAAAACACGAGACAACTCTCGTTATGCAGCAGGACTTCTGCATGACCACAGTAAACAAACCAGTGAGATGCTAAATTCAGTTCCGCTCTGTATACCTGAGCTAAATTCAAATGAAACCTTGACAAAAAACAGTTTTGCCCCGGTGTTGACATGCATTATATACACCCTGATCAAGCCAATTCCTTTGTGTGTGACCTGTGTCCTGGCTGTTCTCCCGTCCTCCAACAGGGACTCTGAAGCAGATTCTGAGTCGGAAACTTCAGCACTCGGGAGCAGTGTGTAGCGACGGAGGACGAGCTAACCACTGCCGCTGCTTTACATGTTTGCACAGGCAGCTGAGGGACATGACCACCAACTATCTGGACTAACAGGAGAGACCACAGACCACCACTGCTGCACACATACCAGCATTAACCGGCTCCCTCCATTGGATCACAGGTGTATCTCGCCCTCTAGTGGCCGACCAGTGTTAACGCCTGTGATTCAATCTACTAAAACTAAAGCACACACAACTTACAAATCTCCACAGTGTATCATTTTGTCAGGTAGTGTAGAGCCAAAGTTTAAGGGTTTAGCGTTTATTCTTCCTGCTTTCACCTCCCAATATACCTGGGATGGTTTTCTTTCATTGTTTAGCTGAAACAGCACTGGGATCTCTAGTTTAACATACATGGGTATCCACTGCTAGACAATGAAATCTGATCAGCACATTATTTAAAACTGAGATAAAACATGAATTTTGTCCAACAACTACAGCTTCTATAAGTGTGTGGCTAAGATTTATGGGAACTGTAGTCATTTTTATCTTGGTGGAGTCAAAGACAAATGAAACGTTTTCCAAAGAAGTACTATTTTATTGTTTACCGAGATGTTCCTGTAGCGGTCTACAATGTTATTCACCTTGTCTAGGTTATTAGCAGCTCCTCCCATTTCTTTTGTGCATTGCATTGTGGGACAACTGAATTGAACTATTTTTACACTCCTCTGTTGCGAATGCACTACATGCAGAAAAGCTGCTCAGGATAGGTTGGAATTGGGACACAGCTTGTGATTTTGTGGTTTTGTTGATGAAGTATTTATTTACTGGACTGGAGAGCGATTGCCTTTGATGTTTACTATGTCTTGGGGTCAAATGTTTGACTTTCCATTCAGACAGCGCTCTGGAGGAAATGCACAGTATCAGCCCTTATTTTTAAAGGGCATACCAGCACCATTGCACTAATTGGAGTTGTGTGGAGCTGTGCTACAATTTTTACTTTGTCATTAGGTGCTGTTGTTTGCAGAAACTTTAAGTGTACTTGAATCTTCTGATGGGGAAACAGCACCTTGTGGTATGATGTACTGTATGTAGGCTGAATCCCTGCCTTACACACACACACACACACACCTTGTACAAATTGTTGCAATGAGATTTTCCGTTGAACTTGTTACTGAGATTATCTGGTTTGTTTTTCTTTTTGCAACTGAGAAGTGTTTCCCGTTGAGCCAAGCTCCTGACTTAATAAACATTTCTGAATGTTGTGTCACGGCAAAGTCAACTCCAGTATGAAGTCATTTTATCTAGCATGTTCTCACTTCCCAATGGAAGTAAAATGCTTTATTTAAATATTTATTTGAACAAAATAATGTAAGGGATTATAATGTTTTATGAAAGCACATGTGTTTAATAACTTAACCGTGAACCATTTTTGATGGATGTGTGTGTGAGTGATTTTCAAGTCGAAGACATCAAGATGTTGGGCTTTTTTGTTTTTCTAAGAAAAGAAAATATCACCAGCTGCTGTAATGTGCTTAACAAACTGCCTTTTCTAGTATTGGGACTCTCAAAAACAGCAACTAAAACCCAGATTTTTATTATAGAAAAGGTATGCAGGAGACATTTGTGCTCACTTTAGATGGCTTGATTTAACCTCACATGATCTTATATCCTTATTGGTTAAGTCATTAAGATTTCAAACACAGGTCTTTAAAACTGTATGTGTGTATATACACATGTGCATACACATAACACCTAATTTTTTATGCTTATGAAATTGCACCAAGTGAACCTAATGAAGCAAATTACATCTCTCCTTGGTGTTTATATGCTGCTGTATGTACAATGTGTAAATAGTTTATAAGTTTGACCTTGATGAGCAATATGTAAATCTGGGAAGAGATAAATTCATGTTCTGTAAACTTGAAATTAAGTTTGTGAATAAAGTTTGCCAAACGGAAAAACCTGTGATTTGACTGCAACACACACACACACACACACACTTTAATGGCTTGTTTCATGAGGTTTATTTGCTCGAGATATAGTTTAGCAGAATCAAAGTAAATTTGGTACAGCCATATAAACCAACTATTTGGCCCCTTGATGAAAGCTGAAGATTTCAGTTTAAAATTAAAACTTAAATATTTTTCATAAATCTACAGTAGATAATGTAAATTCAAGAAACTTAAATCGCAATACATAGAACTTTGTAACATACTATTAGATTAATTATATTTAGTCTCATTTTGTAACAAGAAACATATTCATGTTTATTCTTCAGTCTTTTTAGACAAATTAATATTAACATGAGCTGCTCACCAATGGAAAAAAATAACATCGGTATTGAGATACAATCCTAAAAAACGACTTTATAAATCAATTCAAATTAAATAAAACATTAAAATCACACGGGCTGTGTTTCCACTGCACCTGCCTCCCCAACGAACCGTGCTGAAACATGTGGAACATGGCTGAGCCATGAAACAGCTTCCTTGACCTGTGTGCAAATGTTAAAAGGTCACTGCACTATAGTGAACCATATTAGTAATATCTATTGTCATTTAACCGTTTTCAAAAACTCACTTACTAGAGTGATTATGTCAGGATATTGTGACTTGAATCAGACACAGAAACTGAAGACTGAAATGAACCAAAACGAAGCAGAACTTGTCCTGTTTGACAACAGGCTGCCAATTTATCCCGCCATTAATTACCTCCAGCCGTGACTGAGCAGGAGTTTAACGTGCAGACTGAACGGAGAGGAAGAAGGACAGCAGTCTGTTGCGATGAAAACAAAGTGGCGTTTCGATATTTTCTGGAGCGTTTTATCACTTTGCCACCTCAGCTGTGCGGTGGACACTTATGAATCTACGTTTACCAGAAGGGAAGCGCAGGTTTTCAAACTGGGGACGCCAAAATCCAAACCATTCAAACAGCCAACACCAGGCGACGGGAAATCCTCCCAGAGCCGACCTGCCGGCACTTCTCCACTGTCACAACTCGGTCCCCAAAGACCCTACCCTCCTCCGGTACCTGAGACACCTCGATCCATGCGTCCAGGGGAACCCGGGGCAAAGATCCAACCGGACTACCTCCCAGACGTTTCAGTAACCTGCTCCACGTCTGACTTTGTCGTGCGGGTCAAACCAGCTTTCTACGGCCTGGGCGCACACGCGGACGAGCTGAAATTAGGCAACACCTGCAAAAGCAACGGGGTGTTCGGACCCTACGGCGACCTGCTCTTCACGTATCCTCTGACAGCGTGTGATGCCGTGCGTCAGGTAAGATTTCCTCGAGTGTTATTTGTGCCCAGACTCTGTCTGCATAATCTTGAAATGTCAATGTCTGACCGCTCCTGACAGTCGCCCCTCGGTTATCTGGTCTACAAATTCGTGCTCCATTATGAGCCTTCGCCAAAACGTTTCCCAAGCAGAGCGCACCGGATCGACGTCGACATTGAATGTCGTTATCAAAGGTTAGACTTGTCTCATTTATTATTTTCTACATCGTGTGTGTGTGAGTGAGAAAGCCCACTATTTACAATCTGTAAACTCTATCCAGGAACCATCATGTGTACCAACTGACTGTGCAGCCCACCTGGGAGACTGCTGTCCTGCGTAAAAAGCTGAAAGGAAGTCAAAATACCTTCCAAATCGAGTTGATGGATGGTATGTTTAAAGGACGGTGGGTTGCAGTGATTAAGAGCTGCTTCTCTTTTGGGTGCAAATCTGTTTGTTTGTTTTTTAAATTAATGTTTCCTAAGTGGCTCCATTTTATGTGAATTATTTTAACACTCTAAGGTTCATGGAGCAAACCAGTGATGTCCCAGGTGTACCAGCTTGGAGAGACTGTTCATTTGCAGGTGTCTGCTCCTCATGTCCCAACTGGTGGGAAAGTGTACATCAATAGCTGCTATGCTACACTATCTAGTGGCTTTATATCATCCCTCAAATACACCATCATTAACAATCTTGGGTGAGTATTATGAATAGTAATCAATTTAAAAACATTGTTTACCCTTACAGAGATTAGTGTCATATTGTTGTCATCCATAGCTGTATGATAGACAGCAAGAGAGACCCAGGGGCCTCTGGGTTCATGTCCCGGACAGACAAGACCCTGAGATTCTCCGTAAAGGCTTTCCAGTTTACTTCTGACCCTGACGCAAAGGTGAGCATGGAGTACAATTCTCCGGATTCACAATTTTAACTGTGGCTTAACCCTGTTTCCATTTTTAGGTCAATATTCATTGCAAATTATTTGTCACATCTGAAGACCCGGGTCCTGCACACAAATCATGCACCTACAGAGGCAACAGGTGAGCCTGGACACTATGAATTGATTTCCATTCCATGACTTCAGGTGACTTGTTCTTGCTGAAGAGCATATTTGTGCATTTGCCATGATAGGTGGAAGGCCCTTACTGGTGACGACTCCATATGTGAATGCTGTGACTCACAATGTGTCACCGCTAAACCCCGAAGGGCCATGATGGAAGGTATGTGGCATTTTGGTTTTTTTATATATTTACTGTATTGTGGTTGCTTTGTCATATCTTTAGCTGACAATTCTCTAGCAAAAAAACTTCCCATGAATAAGTGATTATACATTTTTTTTTGTGATCATTAAAAATGGCTATATCTCTATACTTTTTTTTTTTTTCCAAGGCACTGCCAGCAGTGGGTCAATGCTGGTCTCTGATCAGCCGTACACAGCAGAAAATGGCTTTGTACTAGCCAGTCCCTTCTCAATCAGCAGGAGCAGTCATTACAATGAGCTGCACAGTCATGTGGATGTGGAGGAGGAGGAGGAGGAGCTAGATGAAGAAGAAAGTGGGGTTGTCCTTGGAGTGATAACAGAACCTGATTTAGAGGAGTTCGGTTTTAGGGAGAGGGTCTCAGTGAAAGGGAGAGAGTCTGAAGTGACAGATTCAAATCAGTCAGAAGACGATGGGTCAGGGTATATAGTACAAGAACATTTTTCAAAGAATGAAGAAGAGGAGGGATTTGAAGGAAGAGAAGATGAAATCGCTGATGCACAGCAGGCGATCCATTTGAATCAGAGAGAAGCTGAAATGTTTCATCATTGGAAACAGTTGGAGGAAATATTGGCATCAGAAGTCAGCATACAGAGAAAGTTACAGCCACTGGTCTATGAAGGTGAGGAAGAAAACAGGAAGCACACAGGTGGAGGTAAAGAGACTGATAGGATGACAGCCTCTGAGGTGGAGATGACCTGGTATTTCACATGGAGGTAGTATTAGTTTAATCGATTAATTTGCGCTCTGTTTAAAGACTGTAACTCTCCGTAACAGGATATTCTGACTCATTTCAATAAAAACATGAAAATGTAGTTGGACTCTTGTCATGACTTGACATCAGACTAAAACTCTTTTTTTTCCTAAATGTTTCATTGTAACTAGATCTGAAGATTTGATCAACATTATGAATGTTAATAGTAGTTGATGTGGATCAGTTAAGCCATGTCAATATAACTCCTGACAATTACAAATGGTAATTCAGTCAAAAAATACACATTTGTTTGTATCACACTGTGCCATACAAACTTGAAACTCAAGAAAAAGTGGTAATAACATTGCATGCAAATATTGGGAAAAATGCAACACTTACTAACAGGAAGTTTAGAAGAAAAAGGATCTTCAGTCAATGTGACAATTTGATCCATCCATAAATCTTTATTCTTTCCATTATGAATGATCATATATTACATTAGTCTGTGAAACCAGTTGGAAATATATTATCGTTCAAGGCAGAAATACCCCAATGTCTGAGCTATAACTGAGGAAAGGCAATGCCTCCATCAGTAACTAAAATCAGCAGAAAATGTGCTCCAATATAATGATGCTTTACATGTCTGCTCATTGTTGCTGTGACATTAACAAAAATGACACGTGGGATTTTTGAGAACATATATTTGAATATAATTAAGAGCTATACAAACAAACTTGATTTAAATGATATTAGGGTTTACATTGCAAACAAGACATTCTGTCTGTATAGAGACCCTCCGAACATGAAAAATAACTTAAGATAATTCATCTTTTTTAACAAATATAGTTGGTGTGGAAACTTTTATGAAGAAAATACAGACCAAACTCTGTAGCACAGATCTATCATTACTGGAGATGTTAAATGTACAAAAGTTTGCTATATTTGCAAATGAGCGCCCAAAAGTCCCATTGAAATGAGTACTTACTAAAGCTCTGATTCAGCAGGACATAAGTGGTACAATCATTGATTGACACTAGAGGGCAGTATATTCCCATATTTTGCAACAGTAAAGCTCAGAAGACCCTCTGGCAAAAGAAAATATGCTGCATTTACTCTTAGTAAAATGCAAAATGAGTACTTGAGAAAATGAAGACCCACACCATTAACATCAAATTCAAAGGATTTTCTTTAAAATCCTTAAAATGCAATCGTTGAAATAAGCATCTCACACACAAAGACCAACTTTTAGCAGATTCTGTGTAAATTATAAGTCCTTCGCAGGTCTCCTTCAGTCTTTACAATCATGTCGATGGTGTCCCTTCTCCTTCAACAGTACCTGCTGTTCCATTTGTTTTCTCTGCAGCATCTGAGATTGGAGAAATTATGAAGGATTAGTTTAATGGAGTGCAGAAGACATTGTACAATAAAATACAATCTGATTGGATTTTTAGATGGCAACATCAGTTGGGTGGTCCACTGCTTTGGGCCAATATCTCAACAATTGGATAAATCTCCATGAATTTTGCAAAAACATTTAGGTCCCCGAAGGATTAATTCTGACGTGAATGCAGCCTAAACATCAGCATGTTAGCACTGTCAATGTGAGCATGTTAGCATGCTGACCTCACCAGAGCTGTCTAGTGTGTCTGTAAAGAGTCTGTCTTAAATTGTGTACTTCTGTACTTACACTTAATATTTTGAGGGCATAAGGGCATCCACACTGACAAGTATGGCAAAATGCAATTGTACTCATAACGGTCAGAAAAGTGAGCGTGGGACGCTGCACATTTCTCACCCTCAATGGTCGCCATCTTGGCTATGTAGTGAAAGTGGAGGGACCACCAACATATAAAAATGGTGGCCGCGGTTGCAATTGTTATGGCTAAAAGTAAAAGCACATTCATTTTTCATTCACTTTTAATATAATTGAAAAGACTTGAAGTCAAGTGAGCCGACAAGCTGGCAGATATTTTGGCGTGCGCCATTAATAAGAAGAAGACCCAGTCAAAAGTTGCAATCTTCATATCTGGTAAGAGCACAACAGCAGTATTTGATTTGAGACAACACTACCCTGTCAAAATTAACACACTACACACGTCTGTACATAGTGTACACAGTATACTGAATGTAAGTGTTCTAACGGAAGTATGCAATTTGAGACACAGCTTAATCTTGTTCATATTTTTCACTCCACTCTGGAGTGTTTTATTTATAGTGGATGATTTCTCTTACCCGTGATACTCTCTGGCAGTGATTCCTGTCTTGCAGTTTGCCTCATCCCTTCACTGATCTCATTCTCTTTGCCCTTTGTGTTGGGTTTCTTTGCAACAGGGGGTGGCATCCTGACTCCTTTCTTCATCGACTCTGCTTCACTCACCACCTTTGTTACAGAGGAAACTTCCAGGTTCTTCTGTGCAGTTGTCTTGGTCTCCAGCACTGGCTTGGTCTCAATCACCACCCTGCTGTTGCTCTTGGAGAAAATAAAGCTTGCTGTGCTGGAGGGGGACTTGAGGTGATCTATTGGTGATGTTGGTGAATGCAAACTGAGGCGAGATGCAGGGCCAGCTTTTGATCTGGCTGCTGTCCTCAGGCGAATGGCCTCCTGTAGGTTCATGGAAGGAGAAATGGTGGCAGGAGGAGTCTTTTTTGTAGGGGAGAGGACTGTAGATGAAGATGCAGATGGAGCCACAAGAGACTTCGGCAGAGCTGGTTGTGAAGTAACTATGGCAGGTGGAGCGATGGATGTGGGTGATATGGGAGTGGTCATGATCAGAGACCTTCTGATGGGCTTCTGAGGAGTCTCACCACTGGCAGATGAGGTTGGGACCTGATTTTTGGGCTGCTGATTCCTCATTGTGACCTCAGCCTCTGGTTGCTCCGGAGCTTTAGGAAGCTCAGGGCTGCTATTGACGGACCGCAATTTGACCATCTGCAGAAGGGAGGGGGTGACAATGGGAGTGGGTTCCTCCTGTACGCAAGGGGCAGAGGTCAGCTCTGGGGTTTTTTCTGTGCTTGCAGAACTAGGCTGGTGCTTAATGCCGACAAGACCCTGCACAGGTAAAGGTGGAGGTAAAGGAATGTTCCCAGGTGGGGGAGGAGGAGCCTTTTCTGGTGAAGAAGAGTTTTCAAGAGCTGGTGGGATAGACACTTCAGGTGGAGGTAAAGGGGAGGCCTCCTGTGTTGCTGGACCATCAGTGTTCGGGGTTACAACCTGGGGTTTGTGGAGAAGCTGTATGGGAGGCGGAGGTGGAATACTCTGAGGGGGAGTGAGAATACTGTTAGATAAAACTGGGTTGGTATCAGATTCGGATGGGATGTTCTCTTGTGGGACATCAATCTCCTGCACTGATGGCTGGGGTTGTGACGGCAGAGGTGGTGGGGGTGAAATACTTTGTGGTGGAATGAGATTGCTAACAGGTTTCTCCTCTTCAGAAGACTTATGGGCATTCTCTTGAGAAGATGGAGGAGAAACCTCTTCAGTGGACAGAGTAGAGACCTCTTTAGGAGGAAGAGGGGAGATCTCAATAACTAGTGTAGAGGAGACATCTTTAACAAGGGTAGGGGAGGGTTTTTGAACCAGAGTAGAAGAGGACTCTTTTGGCCTCACAGGAGAAACCTCTTTAAGCAATAGCAGAGGAGAAACCTCTTTAGGCGGTGGTGGAGGAGAAACCTCTTTAGGTGGCAGCGCAGGAGAGACTTCTTTAGGTGGTGGTGAAGGAGAGACTACTTTAGGCGGTGAAGGAGAAAACTCTTTAGGTGGTGGAGGATAAACCTCTTTAGCTGGTGGTGGTGAAGGAGAAAAAACTTTAGGCGGCGGAGGAGAGACTTCTTTAGGTGGTGGAGGAGAAACCTCTTTAAGTGGCGGCAGAGGAGACACCTTTTTAATCATAGGAGGAGAAACTGCTTCAGTTGGTGGAGGGGGAGCCGTATATGATGGGGGAGGTGGGATAATCAGCAGTGGAGGTACAATCCCCTGGGATGTACTGGGCTTCTGGGGTTCAGCCCCTGTGGTCACTGTAACACATTCCATTTTCACCACTGATATAACAGATGTAGTTGTACAAGAGGAGTCACCACCAGGATTGGATCTCTCTGGTGCCACCTGTACAGGTATAGCTATTCCCTCCTCACCAAACATTGGGGGAGGTGGAAGAGTGAAATCAATCTCATCAGTCCCAAAGAGGCCCATTGGTGGAGGTGGTGGGGGCCAGGACGACTCAGGGGATACAACAACTTGAACTGATGGGACAGAAGTACCCTCTGTGCTCTGTTTGGTGGGAGGTTGTGGAGGATGGTGTACCAGAGGAGGAGAGGGAGATGTAGGAATGTGTACCAATGAGGTGGCAGGTAACGTGTCCATGTCAATCTTTACTTCTGTAGCTTGTGTGGATGTCTTATTAGCTGCTTCTTCTCTCACTGCTGCCAGCCTTACTTCACGTTTCTCTACAGCCTTCACTAACATCCCATTCAATATGTCACTTACTCTTACTTTCTCAACTTTTTCTGTCACTTTGCTATTTCCTTTCAAAGCAGCATTCTGCTCAGCCAGTCTGTCATTGTTCTCTTTGTGAATCTCTGCACTCAAAATCCCACTTTCTTGAACATTCTTTGTCTCCATCATATGTATGGATCCATTAACAGACTCCACTGTTATAGTTGGATTCTTGTGTTTTCTTTCTACCACCAAGCTCTTCACAGAGCCCTCCATAGATGTATTAGGAGACTGCCTCTGTTGTCTCCTGTCCTTTGGATTCTTCTTTATAATGGCGTAAATGTTATCAGGTGCTGGGGGTCCCAGAAGCAACTCAAAGGTACGCTTGCTGTGAGCCCATACCTCTGGAGGAGGGGGTGGAGGTGCATGGACTTTAGGTGGCGGAGGGATGTTGAAGAGTTCTCTCAAGGTCCTTACAGATGGGCGGACACCAATAGCATCAACTGAGGTGTCAAGTTTGAAATCCCCTTTGGTTTTTGTGTTTTCAGGAGCCTCTGACTGTGAGAGAGTGGATGGAGTTGAAGCAGCAGGAGTGGGCCCCGGAAAAAACCTTTGAAGCTTTGCTAAGATGCCTCTCTTGTGCTTTGGAGATGAGCTATGTGGCTGTTTAGAAAGCTGTGCAGATGTGCCATCTTGACTGGAGTAGCCACTGGACGGGGAGATTATTTTGCATAGCTTATTCTCCTGAAGTGATTCAGGCTTCTCTTGTGAAGCATCAACTGTTTCCTCAACCTTTGCAGCTTCCCCTGCCTTTAGTGCCTGCAGCCTGGATCTGATGGGACTGAATGACACAGAACCTGTAGAGTCATCCAGAGAACTGGTGTCAGCATTGTATCCAGGGCTGTCTATGATCGTGGAGGCCATGGGAGAAGATCCTGATATGTTCCTTTTATTTTCCTCACCAGTGGCTGAGATGCTATGTAAAGAAGGTTCCCCTGAAATTACTGTAGCCTCTGCCAGGTCACGTGACCGGCGCTTCATCTTACTGTGGAGGGAATAGGAGCGGTTTGGAGGAGGAGGAGCCCTCTTTGGCTTCATGACAGAGAGGCTACGCACAAACGGCCCTTCTTTCTTAACCTCATCTCCCTTAATAACAAGCTTGCCATTGGAGGTGCATTTTGAAGCCATGCTGATGGAAGAGTGAACACTGATTTTGTCCTCTTTAACTGAGGCATCTCCTTCCTGTGACCTCATCTGTCTGGGGGTGCTGCTGCTGGAGATGGTTGAGGAGTCAGATACCAAGGTCTCGGAGGACGCAGAGTTGCTCCAACAAGAGCTGTCAGAAATATTGTGAGGGTTGTTGTGGGAGGCGGAGGTGATGGTGGATGCTCTGGAGGATGCTCTGGAGGAGGCTCTGGAGGAGGCTCTGGAAGAAGTGGTTCTAGAGGAAGTGGTTCTGGATGAAGAGGCTCTAGAGGATGCACGGGAAGGGGCTGGGCTGGACAGTAGCAGGCTGCTCTTGCTGACAGTGCGGACGCTGTTGCGACTCCGTCCACGGCTGATTTCTACCACATCAATAGAGGGTGGCAATACAGCATTGGGAATGATTTTGGACATGTAGGGGGCCTGGGGTGACATGGACATGACAGGGCTGGGCAAATCCTGCTCAAGGTTGTTGGCAGTGGTCATCCAGGGAACAGCCAGGGACCGAGGCCTCTGCTCACCTGACAATTCAGGGCCCAGGCGATGCAGCAGGGCCAGGTCATCCCTATGACCAGCATGGGTGGCACCTAGCCGCTGGAGTTGGACTTTGTTGAGGGGCTGGATGACGTTCCTGTCCTGACGGCTTGAACTGGCTCCCCTTTGTGACTCTGTTGCCTGATGTGGCCTATCAGTGGTTGGGCTGTTGTCAGTGTCACCATTATAAAGCTGTTCCTCATCTAACCTCACTGTCCAACCCACTCTGTCCAGGCCTGATAGAAGACAGGGGGACTAATTAGTGCAACTTCATTTTAACAATTAAGTAAATGGAAATGGAAAGAAACCATCCATCCATTTATTTTATATATAGAAGACCATTCTGTAACCATATTTAATACCATATTTCTGAGTATAGCTTGTACAATTTAAAGAGTAATTAATAGACAGAAGTTTTCTGCAAGTAATGTGTTTAAATGATGAGCTACATACCCAGTTCTCTCTGAACATGCTGTGGGATACCCACAACAGTCTTCCTGTGTCTTCTCCTTGTCTTGGTCTTTTCCGACTTTTTCCCTGAGCTTAAAGGCCTGAATGTTGATTCTGAGCAGAGAGACGAGAGAAAAACATGATCCTTTGATCCTTAAAACATTCAAACTGAATCCAATCTGTAGATTTATTCATTAAATGTTGGGATGGGAATGGGATGTAAATAGTATTTACGCTTGTGATTAAGTTACCTTGCCTGGTGAGACCAGAGCGGGAAGATCTTGTGGATCTTGTGGACACAGATGATTGAACAGAGACAATAGAAGACGTGTCAGCAATGGTGCTGTCTGTCACAAAGCCTTCCCCGTCTGTGTGGACCGTTATTGTTGACTGGCAAAAGGAGAAACACAATCTTTTTGGGAAAAACATCACTTGTACAAGAACTGCGCATTTGAGTTAAGTGTAACCCCCCCCCCCCAGCATTTCTGGGTGTGGTTTGTCACTTACAATTGTGCTTTCATTATCCTGGTACTCCATTCCATTATTGGTTTCTGAAAAGATAGTTACATTTAACTCTGTACATTCATATTGGCATTTAAAATTCTTAGTGTTTTATATCCTCTGGTGCACACCCTCTTGAGAAATATGCAGACAGTTATCAACATGTTGGCATGGGACACCTCTAATTTAGTGCACAGATGTAAGACTTTATCATTTGAATTTTTGTACCTTCCTGCTGCATCATTTTCAATCCCTCCAGGGCTTCGGTGTGAAGGTTCTCCAGGTATTTGGGCCTGCTGGCCTCGATGAACACGTTCTCCTGGAGCAATGGGGGTGCCGGGGTCTTGTCATCATCATCTCGCTTTAGGACAGCTTGAAGTAGAGAGAGGGGAGAGGGGATCAGCTGGGATCAACTCAAAGCTCTGTGTTACTGTAACAGTAGATAAGGGGGGCCATATGGACAGGATGAGAGCATTCGGGTGTTTGCCATGGTCGTTTAAGCACAGGAACAGCAAATATATTAGAGGGTTAATACATGAGCATGAGTGCGAATTAAAAAAGCTGAACTCCAGTTCCACTCATGCAAGATTAAACTCCAGTGACTTTGACAATGACTTTTAAGACGGGATTATCGCATCAAAAATCTACCGCCACCAACATATGCTCGCTCCTATCTTCTAGCCTAAGTATCATTTTATTAGACAGTGAGAAGGACACTAATTAAATTGCTGTCACATATTGTTGCATGCTTAGTACATCAATTCAGTCTTTCATTAACTAACTAATTAAGTAATAAAGTACATGAAATATAACGTCATGATCCATGGGTGCCATCCAAAAAAAGAAATGACAATTTCCTTTGAGATACAAACTGTGTTAAGTAACATGTGAACTCCAAAAACCTGAATATACCTTAAATATGTTTGCATTTTTATATAATTTCAGTATGAACTTAATAAAACCAAGATAAAAACATTTTATAATTATAATGTTGCAGTAGCTTTATGTTTGCTGACCAAGTGGCATGGGATTCCATTCTTTCATCCATGTGGTGCCCTCATGCTTCCAGGCCACAATCTGGGATCATTGAGCTAACAGCGCTTTTATGTAATTATGACGGCAGCTCCACATTTAGCCGCCTACTGTACTCCACTGCCCTTACTGTCACTGTAAGACCATGCTGGAATTAGCCTTGACAGTCATGTGCTCAGTGATCGCTACTAATTATTACCACTGTCTCTTCTGTAACAGCATTACAGGTTCTCCCTGGTGGCAGAATATCCCAATAAGCCATTATCTATATCCTCCCGAGACCCAGCCCATTGACTTGTGTCCTCCACAGTGGACTTTTTGTTCATAAAAGAAAAATGGAAGACACTTGTTTTCCTCCGGTCCCAGGAGAATAAATATAAGAATATTCTCAGTCCTTATTTTATTTTCCTGCAATTTAGAGCAAGTATTATTTGCTACGGTGAGAATATAAATCACAGCACATTATATATCAGGAGAGAACACATTACAAACTGACTGTTTTTTTAATGATCTACAGTGACAATGAATGACCACACTTTAATTACTTTATTGTTTATCTTAGGCGAGTCCATTGATCCAGCTTGTTCTGGTCATACTTGAATAGCTATTTCATCAAGGAGCAATTGACTTGAGTCACAAACCAATCAGGTTTGTGATCTCATAATTTCAAACAATTGGCATGTGCTGCTTTTACTCACCTTTCCTCTTGAAGACTGTTGGAAAGCAGTAGAAACTAGTACTGGGGTTGTTAGTCAGAAGCAACACCATGGTCGTTTGTAAAGAAATCCAAAAGTACACCAAAACTAAGCTCAAGTTGTGTTAAAGAAAGAGGAGGGAAAACTAGGTCTAAAAAAGGCACAGTGCACAGTCCATCAGTTCAAAAAATATCCTGGAAAGACCAAGACAGGATGATAATCTTGCTTGTTTTTGATGAAGTTGTTGTTGTCAGTTCAGGTCCATGCAGGGTAGAGAAGGTCTCTACAGCCAATAGACAATCAGAGCTCAGACACTAATCCCCAGCAGCCTAATTCCTGCCATCCCTCTCTACTGTATCTCCCCCACTCACTGCTCAACAAGATGCCCATCATACCCACTGTTGCTCCCCATCTGCAGGCACACTTGCCCTGGATTGGTCAGTCGGGACACAAATCAAACTGAGATCATACATGTAAACATTGAAGGGAAGAGAAAGCTGTTGTCGGGGATTTGCGGTATGAGGGCGTCACGGGTGTCTCAACTTTAGCACTGTTAAATAACAACACTACACTGCTTTGTTAGATTGTACACAATTTTCCCTATAGAACACAGCAAATGGATTTACTTCCAAAGACTTCATTAAGATACATAAAACATTGTTTTGCCACAAGGGGGAGTAAGTGAATTAAAATAATCTCTTCCTATAACAAAATTAAAAACATGTTTAAAAAGAGGCCTGCAGCTCCACAGCACATGGTCACACATGTGGATTATGTTCCCTATTGTTTCTAGGAGCATTACATTAAATTTGTTACTAAGCAACAGGAATACATAGGATGACAAAATATCTTAAATTCCTCAGTTCATCAAGAGCTGCTATTTAGAGGATGATTTTTCTGATATGAGAAACAACAAACACTTTTTAAAACTTGTTTGAGTCAAATTTCTATTGTTGAGACTACTTCATCTTGTTTTCTTTTCATTTTCTATTTAGGACACCTCTGACTCGTTTGTGGATAAGGAGTTTGTTCACTTCCTGGTGTGCTGAGCAGACATGACATGGAATGTATGTCATCTGAACAAATGGAAAACATTCCCATGGTCGTGATCCCGCCGAGTGAGTCAAGACAAAACCAGTTCACAAAGAAAACAAACTAATTGCATGTGTTACCAGTACAAAGCTACGTGCAGAAATAGATCACTATTTCAGCAGGATCCACTGCTTAAGTGGAAGCTTCAACCTTGAAGTTAATATGCATGTGTAGGGTGAAGTCAGTATAGGACAACACTTATCTGGTTACCATGACAGTACACACTCAACCGGAGAGGCCTGGAGTGATGGGTGGGGCACTACTGCACGTTAACGAGGGGCTCATTTCACTGGTTCTGTGATCACTTTGTAATTGTGTCCATATTAATCACTGACATATTAAAGACACCATCTGTCACTGGTGGATTGTGTGGAAGCTGGCTGTATTAACGGGCTGGTAGTGATTATGTATGAAGCACAAACTGATGTTTACATCTTGGATTTGGATAAACATTCTAAATCTAATGGATGTGATACTGCATGACCAGTTTATTCAAGTTGCAGAAAATTATGTGTAAAAAAAAAAATCAGCTAAAGGGGGGAATTAAGATTACATTTTTACCACATGTACATAATGGTGGATTTAAGTAGAACATTTTAAATCAGCAAACATCTGTTGGCAAGTTTGTTTTGGTTAAATATGGATTCTCTGGCAGTAAACACAGACAGAAGGCTTCAGGAGATATGTTGCATCATAAACTACTGTAAACAGATTACAACCAGTGACATAGACTGCGCTAAAGAGTGTTTATGATATGCAACCATGACAATACTTTGTACATGTGAGCTATTATGAACACCCATTTAAGATTAAGAGCATTGTTCTCTGAATCAATTTAGGTTTAGAAAGAAAGACCAAGAAATGACCAACAGCAGTCTGATACCAGGGCCATAGTCAGGATTTTAAAACTGAGGTCATGAAGTCTCTAAAATGTTTGAATAGTTTTTTTATTTAATTTATTAAGTTCACTGTTCGATTACACTTCCTGTCAATTTTACTTACTGTTAATTGAAAGTCTAAATGCTGTAAGAGAAATACTGAAATACTGAATCCTTTACTTATTTATTTTTGTTGACCAAAAACAGGCCAACTTTAAGTTTATTTAGTCTAGAAATACTGGTGTCATACTGTAATATACCCACATGTGTTCCTTTATTTTAATTGTAGAATGCAAACCTCCCTTCAGGTTGCTAAAATACCCAAATAGAAATACTGAGAATGTGAACTCGCTGTCTTCAGTGCTTGATACCAATCTGTCTCTTTCTATGCCTAAAACAAACATTGACCTAGAGAACAGATACTATAGTTTCAAAAGGCACGGACAACTGATTATGTTTTATGAAGTTGCTGTTCATATCATTTAATCTTCAGCAGTCTCAAAGCGCAGGGCAGAGTGTTAGGAACGAGGGAGAGGAGAGGGAAAGACGAGTTCTCATCTTCATATACACTCAGCTTCAGAGTGTACATAGTTTTACTCTGAATGGATTGTAAAAAGCAATAGTTTGAGACCCCTGCTTTATATAGAGCACCACACACATTAACATTAACACAGACAAACTACCTGATGTGACTCTTCCTAGAACTGCTTCATGGGAATCAAACAGATAAAAAAAAACCACCACACACACACACACACACACACACACACACACACACACACACACACACACACCCCTTACGTCCCTGCCCTAACTTGCCCCACTCTCTTGTTTTTCACCGCCAGGCAGACAGCCATGCAGAGACATTCTCTCCAGCTCTGAGGGTGCTGTCTGCCAGGTGCTTAAGCCTCTCTAATAAGCACAAACCCAACTGAACACACTGTGATGACAGTGGGAAAGGGCTGGAGGCTCACAGTTCCTCTAAAAGCAAGTGTGTACAGTCTCGATACACTTGACGCGTGTTTATGCATCCTGGTCAAAGCTCCATTCAGTATTTTCACGCTATTGGTTTTTTAATGAATTAAATATAAACACCCCTCCGTCACAGCTGAAAGAAAGGAAGGAAGAAGCGTGGTGTGACAAGGACAACAGGTAACAGATACGCCACCATCATCTGGCATGCATGGTTACAGTCCAATTCACACAACCCGTATGCCAGCAAACCAGCATGCATCAGATACCCCCCCAAAATATCCACACTATTATTATTATTTTGCAGGTGGCCACTTTATGTAGCATAGTTAATGTCCTCATTATATCAGTTTACATCCTGATCCTCCCAACAACCTTCATCTGTCACTTCACAGCTTAAAAGGTCTGTCTTCTCAAACTCAATGACAGTTCAATAGCAACATAGCAAAGGTCTCATTCAATTGAATGGGAAAGTACCAAACTGGGAAAGTACCAAACTTTTCACTGGTACTGTAGGTTTAGCCATGAGCAACAAATCAAATCCCCTTAAAAATCAATGTAGGTGAATGTAGGAGAAAAATACCCAAGCCTGCTAGTGCCCGTTTAATGTAAGCACAACTTTGCTACAAGTTCCTACTATATGTGATTACAGACAATAAAATAGTGTTGCAGGCAAGAAAAGAGCTCCGTATTCAGAAAGACAGAAATATTGTTTGATTTGTTACTAGCTACTAGCAACTGTTCCAGCATTTTTAATCGTGCTAGTGGTGTGACTCTAGGGATGGCAATGTAAGTATTGGACTATCATTGGAAGTATATTTCCATTATATTTTGGCACAGACATTCATGATCCCCAGTGGATAAATCCTACCGACTTGAATCCTCTGACTTTTCCTCTAGTGCCACAAGCAGGTTAAATCTTCAATTTGTCTTACTTTGCTATCACCTGCAAAACTAATGACATTCCCATCAGCTTCAGTAGTGTGTAGTGCTATTTAGCAAATTTTAGCATGCTAACATGCTATACTAAAATGGTAGTGAGCATGATAAACATTATCTGCTAAACCATAGCATGTTAACGTTATTGTGAGCATGTCAGCATGCTAGCATTAGCATTTAACTCAACAGTACAGCCTCACAGAGCTGCTAGCATGGCTGTGTGCAGCTTTATAAAACTTTGCTACACTAACAAAAAAACTAAAATCTTCCAATCGTTCAGTGACTACAAAAGTCATGACTGGTGACTCACAAAACTTTCCACGTACATATTTATCAGTCTCTCTGTAGACTTGCCAGTGGGTTGGCAAACATTTTCCTTTCGTGACAATTGCCTGAGCAGTTGGTCCAAAGCCGCAGTAACGTATCTGCATGTCATGACAATGAAACCATATATAATTTCATAAATAATAATTGTTGCTTTTGGCTGTTCTACTTAGTCTGGTAACACAGACACCGAATATTAGAGGATTGCAAAAAAATAAAAGGAACTTGATTAAATGAAACTGGAGCACATTATTCAGTTGGGACTGGAGGGCACTTAGTAAACTTTTCTTACCATGCTAGTGACCTAAATATGATCTCCTCTGCCATTTGGGTGTGGTGACACCTATTGAAACAAAATCCTAGTAAATGCCCTTAAAACCCTGTGATTATAAACAAGCATTTGTGCAACTGTTTACCATACAAGTAGCCAAATCTCATCTACACAAAATTCCCACTATGTCAGCAACTGCTTTATCATCACAAAACACATGAGCAGAGTGTGTGCTTGTGTGTGTGTGTGTTGCGTCAGCTTTTCGGGCTGAACTAAATTTTTTACATAATGTATATTTAAAGTGACAAAAAGTACCAGGAAGTGCCCCAGAAATTAACCTCATCCTTGCTTCACTAACGTTAAGGTCTCAACAAGTGCTTTTCGCATAAAGGCTAAATAATGAGACCATCTCTCTGGGTCATACTCCTCCCTGAGGTGAAAGTGTATAAAGAGGTGGGCTGGTTGATCACTTCCCTCCATGAGAGAAAGAAAGCTGTCAGTTTTCAAATCTGTTCTCCTGCCCTTCATTGTTAGTATGTCATCATTACAACACAACTTCAGTGAGACATCCAGTGTTGCAAACAATCTACATCTCCAATTAATTCATGGTGGTTGATGTTTGCTTTGGCCTCTATCTCTGTGTTGTTAGCCCTAGCGTTACTGCGTCCTGTTACTTTGTCACTGCAGCGTGTGTAATTGTGTATGTCCCAAATAAATCTTTGAATCTAAATAAGGACACTGTAACGTGGTGGTGTTTTAAATGTTTTCCTTTGACTGAAAATACTCACTGATCTTATGGTATAATGCAATCTGTGGCCGTGCCTTAAATACAATCAAGCAGATTTCATACAAAAACTAACCTGGTGATGAACCCATAAAAGCTGCAAATATTTTACACAAGTGTATCAAACCTGATGTGGCAACAGTTTGTCACTGCCCAAATGCTCAACATAACACCTTTAACTGACGAAAAATACCGTAAAGCAACAGGTAAATACTCTTGGGCTGAGCACTTTCCAGTGTCTATAACAAAATATTCAACAAAAGCTTGAAGTCAAATAAAATGGCTCATATGATCGGTCACCTTGCGTGTATGCACACACTATGTAAACACACACTCACACACACAAAGGGCTCCCTATTTCCAGCTTTCTCTAAGAAATATCTTTATAAAGTTCAGGAATGTGAGGAATCTTTGAGGGAGTGTTTCGGGTGAACAGGTGACCTTCTCAGCTTAGTGAGCAGAGTTGCATAAGAGAGACCTGTTGTCTAGTTTTACACAGGATCCAGTAAACTCACAGCACAGCAGGGACGTCAATCACTGTCAGGCAGGTACGCAAAGACGAACATTAATAGTGTAAAGAATTAGACAAATGGATGGATGAAACATTGTGCTGGTAATCAGAGAACACAATAGAGGATCAATGGAAGGGGTCCAGGAGGCCAGAGTTTATCGCTCCAAAACCTGCTACTGTGCCGTTTCCTATCTGGTCAAACTTTAAGGGCTTTGTTTACAAAATGCATTCCTGCAAGAGCAAAGGGTAAGGTAACCCTATACAGGCTTTGGTTGCTTACCAGGGACTCTAACCTGCATTGTCATCCTTGAATAAAACTGAAAAGCCAAAACACATGGGGAGATTAAATTGTCTGACATGTTAATAGCAGGTTTCTTTGTTAGGGACCCATCCCGTGAATACAAGCACACACCAGTCGGGCAGTGTATTCAAAGATTTTCAGTAGTAGTGACAATATGATGCCTGAGGTTCTATTCCAAAACTATACTTCTGTTTGTGCCTTACTTTGAGACATATAAACATGGTTTTCAACAAAAATAACATCTTCTTAAATTTGTTTTTCTCCTTGTTCCTACAGTTGAATGTTTGAGCTTCACTGTGCAGAGTGACGTATGTGCAGAGTTTGACACTAGAAGGGTGTTTTCACATTCATCTGCTGAAAGTGGAAAGTTTCTATTTGCTCATTGAAAATCTAATTTCAGGGGCAGGCCTACACACATGATTGTTGACATCACAAATAGTTTGGAAGCCAGTCCTGGTCCAATATTCAACTTGCAAAAGTTTGAAATGAAACCTAGAACACAAACACTGAGAATGGACTTTACAGTGAAAAAGGGAACACCAGTTTTCCAGCAGATCAACTTATAGATTCTGGATTTTTAATAAAGGAGAACAAGTTGATATTATTTCAAAGATTTTAACAAGATTATTTAAAAGAAATTGTGAAAAGAACATAGATAAAGATTATTATTCAAAGTAGAGAAATTTACATACATGTTAAAACATGTCTGGAGGGGATCTTTAAAAAGTGTTCTCAAATGCTAAATGTTATTTACTTAACTTAACTAAATAAGATAAAGTCACTCTAACACCAGGAAATATCTGATAAAATAATAAATATTATTAAAGATTACAAATCTGATGTGACAGTTTTTAGTAAATCCAGCATGGTTAACTGGAAAAGAGTTATGCGAAAAAGTATAGAGGTTTGATACGCAGGCATTCATACTAGTCTTATACGTATACATACACCATGTGATCATCTATGGCTCAGTGCGAGGAGAAACACTGAGTGGAGGGGTCAGGAAAAACAGAACCCCTTGTTCCTCCCTCACTAACAGTCCTGGCATGGCTTTTAATGAACTGGCACTGTGCCTGCCATACCAGGCATTTAGTGGGCAGGAGGCCCCGATGGCATCAATACAGATCATCATCAGGGCATCAGCTGGAGGTTTTCAATTTTCTGGGCAAGTGTGTTACACTGCACCATGTCCTGCTCCTGCAATAAACCTGCTCTGGATGTACTTTGGGAATTGCTGGATGCTCATTCTCTAATCAGAGGAAGCGTCTGGCGAGGAGTTTGCTGTGGTTGTTGCCAGCACCAACAATCTGCATGCCATACACAACACGTTGGTTGCTGAGGGCTCAGTAGAAACATATGTTAATACCTGGCACATCAATCACACATAACATCCAGCTTTTTAAAGCAATGTATGTCTGTAACCTTAAGGCAATAGGTACACCATTTAAAAGAATATTCAAGGCTGCCATCACAACAATCATCAGTTCCAACTTAAAAAAAAAAAAAGCCAAAACCTGGCTCTTTTCAGTAATTCTTCTTGAGTGCACAAGTGGAAAAGATGGAGAAGGAGAAGAGGAAAAGATTTCACGGCCTCTGCCCGAGAGGAGGTAGCCTCTAAGCCGACCTTGGCACAGAAGAAATACCTTATCTGTCCACAGTTTACATTCTCTTACAAAACTCTTTGCTTCACACTGCTGCTGTAACTAACCATAAGTAGCACAATGTAGTGCAAAGATTGTGTAATGCGGTCTGTATACGCATGAAAGTGTCAATGCTGACGCATGCTTCAGTCAATGTCCCCCCCGACATCCTTCCAGCTGAACTACAAGCTCTGGGCTTCCACTTGGTGAGGACGCAGCAAGAGAAACAGGTGGGGCCGCTTCTGTCTGTAAGGCAGTTAGCCAAGACTGCACAAGCACTGCGAGACGCACATAAAAACGCCAAACACTGTTTGTAATTTGTGTGTTTTTGCATAAGCCGACTCAGTAGAGCAAGGTTTAACTAGCTGATGTGATGTTTTTGTTTTTCAGGTCTGACTGCACCGTGATGTTGAGGTGTGTATAACTAAAGTTAGTGCTTACAGGTCACACTAAACTAAACTTAGAATAAACGCTATGTGCACAAAGAGGAAACAGGACTGGTAGATGTCAGCATGCTGATATGTGAGTGCACATGTGCAAGCTCCAACAAGATCCCACAGCTCTGGGAAAAGGCAAGAGGGTTGCTGCAATTTTTTTGGGAGTGTGTGAATAATACGTTTTTATGTGTTCTCTAACTGTGTGTGTTGGGTTTTTACTGGAGTTGTTGACTGTGTGGGTGTATGTGTGTGGGTCTGCACAAAGGTTCAAATAAAACACACCATCAACTTAATGCATGTTGTTCCGTGTGGGCGGCAGCCACAGTGTGGCGCTTCACCCTCCATGTAACCTAAAAACCAGGTAAGTTAAGTGACGGTATCACCGAACAGGAATGACAGAGATTTTTTTCAAAGCAAACAAAGTGAGCGGGGGGTCAGAAGGCGAATAGGAAGTCAGTCTGTTCAAACATCCCTCCAGTGTACAAACACGCATGCCTAGTTGCCAAGAAGCAGTATATTCAGCTGATTCCAAAGAACGTATTCCTCCTCACCTTAGATGTATTGTTACCAAATAAATTGCTTTCTATAAAACTGTCTTCGAAAGGCTATTAAAGAGCTCACTGTTTAGGTAATACATTACAGGACCACACTGATTTGGAGCTTAGCCAAATTACTTCACATGGTAATAATGTACTTCAGCGTATTCCAAATATGTTTTTGTGGTACTTCCTTGCTTGCAGGCACCAATTGGTTTCTTTCATGTCAGTAAAAACCTTAATCAACTGCCATAGCCTTGACCGAGATAGCAAATTCATCGGTTTAATAACATGTCGCTTTTATGTTTTGGGGTTTTGTGAACGTGCGTCAAAGAAATTCTGTGGTGATGCATTCAAGGATGTTCTGACAACTGTGTGTGCTGTCAACTACACCATAGAACTGCTAAGATGCAAACACCCTTAAAAATACTAAAGGAGATGAAAATGGCCCCCTACCATGACTGTTACCTTGTGGATGAGCCTGCCTTCCTGACTTATGTCCTCCCTTGTGTCCACCCTGATGCCCAGCAGGGTGCCCATCCAAGGCCAAGTCAAGTGCAGGACCTAGACCCAGCTGCCCTGTAAAGCCGAGATCCTTCCTCTTCTTGCCCTTCAGCCAGCCCAAAGCTCGGCCCAGGGAGTGACGGCGCTTCTTCCGGCCCCTTCTGCTGTGCTTCTCCTGGGCAAAAATATCAACCACATCCTGGGGAAGCAGGTCCCCAAACCCCAGCGAGTCACGGTTTGACATAGCACCTGACACTGGAGCTACACCCTGGAAACAGAAAAAGTAATTTCAGTCATCATCCAAGTATTACATGTGCTGGATGTACTCAAGGAGAAAAAATAATCAAATCAAAAGAACCATATCTGAGTTTTTGATTGATTTCTAACCTTCGTGGCTCCCACCATTTTCAATTAAAGCCAATACAGAATTAAAATAATCCTATGGATACCTGAAACTTGTTTTAGGTAATCCATCACAGTGAATTTTGACCCCAAAAAAACTGTCAACTTTATTTCGTCAAAGTTACCATGTCATTGTGTGCAAGGGCTGTTCTATTCAAGGAATTCACAACATCCGATATTTGAGAGTTGGCTGCTGAAAAGAAACCTTTTAACACAAGAAGCTGCCAATATCAACAATTACTATATCTGATTACTGACTGCCTTCCAGCTTTGATTTCCCATCCATGTAGCTCATCTTGGACATTGGGGCTTCCTCGAATGCATCACAAAAGCACCAAGGTTTATGGTGACGGATCACCTATGCCAGATGATTTTCATATTTAAAACAAGTTGGTATAAAGGTGTTAAATACAGTTGGAACTTGAAGTACGCTTTGGAAAATGCTTGTCAGTAATGTTAAGTTTACAAAATCAGCAGTCTGATGAATCCAGATGTAATGCATCAGACAAGCATCTATAGTTGCACAAAGCCTTTTTCTTGAGACCACCCCAATTGGTACGTGTGTGTGTGTGTGTGTGTGTGTGTGTGTGTGTATCTGTTTGTTTGTGCGTCTCCGTGGGCACTCCTCATTCAGCCCACACGCTCAATCTACACAGACCCCCTTCCTGCCTCTAAACCAAACTTCACAGTTCTGCAAAGAAAGACCTGGCACCGCTCCCTTCATTCCAAAACATGGAGTCATAATTCACAAAGCCACACCCATAGGCTCATGCACTTTTACACACAGGCACAACAGCACACTAGGAAGAGCTAGATAGACTAGAAAAATAAACAGCCACCGAGGTGCATTGAGGCGTTTTAAAAGAACAGTGTCCATTCATATATTAACGGAGTTTCTGTTTCTTGTTATATTTCATTGTCCTCCATGTTATTTGTTTTTCATTCTCAGTAGAATGAGCTCATTGCCTTCTCTCAGCCTGCTTTCTACACCTTACTAAACTGCTCTACTTTGAGGCAGGTTTCCCAGCCTTGCTCCTGGGGATCTGTATCTTACACTGGGCTTCTTCCAGCTGTGTACTTTATTAGATACTTATCTCCAAATCACAGGCTAAAAGTAGGATCAGGCTCTTAAGATGACAGGAGTCAGAGCCTGTAAATAAACAAACAAAGACTAAAGAAAGGTAGGAGCAGAGTCGAGTCAGAGTGAGAGAATTATGAATCCCTTATGATTTGTTGTCCATAAAGTTCATGAAAAGTTATTTGGCTGCTGTGTTGCTTCATGGCCATGCATGAAACACACTGCAGACAGATTATACCACAAGCAATGTGTGAGCAATATAACCAAACATCTTTCAGTAACACAGCCTCTAGGAATACTTTCTTGCCCCAGACGAGACATGAAACTGAACCACAGAAACCTATGTCATGTTCTCTGAGGATTACAAATGGGACTTTTCCAAACGGCTAATTACCATTACAGCTCTGTGTAATGTGCAGGGGCAGTTGTGATGAGATGCTAGAGAACTCTGATTTGGATGTACCTAATGGAAAATGTTCAAGCAGATGTGTACTTTATAAAGCCAGATGCCTTACATACTGTACACTGGTCATAAATTTACCTTTCAACAGATCCAAATCCTGATAATGTCAGAATATCACTGCTGGAGTAAAGAAGACATGGGGAATAAACACAAAGTTGTCAGTTTATTAGGTACACCTACCTAAAACTATCCAATACCATACTCCATACTACCATACTCTTACTTTCATACTACACAAAGGCTACATAGGCTGATGGGAATGTCATTAGTTTCGCAGGTACCTGCTCATAAAACCAAAGTTTTGGACAAACTAAAATTTGGACGTGATGATGGTGGTAGAGGAAAAGTCATCAATGAGATTAGGGTTCATCCTGTGGGCACTATCTGTACATGTGTACAACATTTCATAGTAGTTGCGGAGATATTTTAGTCTCAACAATGCTGCTAATATGGCTAAAAAGTAGTTAAATCTGGTTTGAGAGGTTTGCACACTCCACAATAATGACAGGAGTATGCAGCCCCATATGGGAGGCTTAAGATGAGTACTTGAAGTACTTGAAAGCTTTTCTAAACTTTATACATATGTGGGTGTTTTTGACATAATTTGTTATCTTAATGTAGACAAGGTGAATTTGTTATTCTTGTAGCCCATCTGAAGTGGCACAGTACACGTAAAGAGTGAGTTGTAGTGAAAGGCCAAAAACAAGATTCATCTTCTCTGGAGAAAAGTAGCAGGCCTCTCGGTGCACTAAGCCCTGTGTTTCTCCTGCTCCAAATTACAGTCATTTGGGCATGACTAAGATCCATGCATCTGTATTTGCTACAGTCGCCAACAATCAGACGCCACTCTTTGACGAAGGGGGGGGGGTGGTTCATTCATTTATAGCCCACAGGCTGCCGAGAGTGCAACAACTCCTCGTATTATTTCCATTAAAAGGGAGACCAAAGTAATGCTAAGAACTCTGGGACATGACAAAGGACCACCCGGCAGACTGCTATCTGTGCAGTCCGGTCACAAGGAGTTGACTCATGCCACCGTTGCTGTGGTCACACATAACCTACAATTTTCAGTTTAGCAAACAAATGTAATGAGGTGACGCCCACATTGGACTGCACTTTAAAACTGTAAGTACTCTAAACATATCTGTTTGTTTGATGGCGTCTGCTTTTATACAGTTTGTATTAAGGTTTACAAAAGAAAATGTCACATTTCTTAGGTGTATCTAGGTAAAAGTCTACTGTCACAATTCTCTCTCTAGAAAATAAGCTCTCCCAATCTTCCTTCAAAGCTAAAGCGCCACTGCCGACATCTTAATTACAGAGTTGCTTCATTGTCCCATACATCACTTGACTAACCACACCTCTCAATTCATAAATGTTGATACACAAACTATAGGCAAAACACACATTATTTTTAGCATTTGTAGCACCAACATAGCTAAAAACCTCGGCCAGCACTGCCATCATTTTCAAGTCATATGCCCTAAGCTGTTGTACAAACAAAAAAGTCGTATGTTCTCTCTTCATCTCTCCCACACAAACTAAACCGCTGCGGTTTTTCAGCCCAGCCCCAGTCCTGCCGGAGCAGGCATGTGTTCCAACATGCTGTTTACTTATCCTTTACAAAAGAAGCCAGACTCTCACATTGGACTGGAGCTACAGCTCAAACACAGCAAACCTCAACCCAGTGTGTCAATACCTGCAGCACTGACTGATTATCTGACATTGACAGCCGTGTGTACACATCAGCATAAAGTAAAATGGGTTTGATAATAGTTTACAAACTGTCATGAAAGACTGTGAGACTCAGCATATCTGGATGTGGCATTTATTAATTGTATACTTTTGACAGCTATATTTCCTGGAGCTTGACGACACAAATTCCAGAGCAACTGTGGGTCTCCTCTCCACTTTTACACAGGAGGATAATCAGAGTTAATGCAAAGCAAAACACTGACACCTGCCTTGCCTAAAGCTAAGCACAGTAGCGTGGCTTACTATCCAAACCCATGAATATGCCAAAGATCTCAATCTTACACTGGGCTCTACTGTATCTTTCTCTGACAAACTGGTGTGCAAAAGAAAGAGGGAAAGCCAGTTCTTGTTATGCATGAAAATGACTTTAAGTCCTGGTGTCTTAAGCCTGAACACACCCTCAACTGATCTATGTCAAAGAGGAAGTGGAAATAATTGTCAGTATTTGTGTTAAACGATGTGCCTTAGAAGTGAAAAGACAATCCAGAGAGCAATACATTTACATGTACATGTATTTACATTTACCACCCATTGCATTGTTGTTGTTTTATGTGACAAACCGCACACATTGTAAAGAATTTGGTTCAAAAATGTCATAAAAAGTAAGTTAAAACACAAATGGATCCAAATTCAGTGCTGGACTACCTAAAAAAAACTCCATCTGGAGAGTACAGCAGATCTCGGTACGTAAGAAACTCACAGTACTGATTTTATGCTCAAGTGTAATCACACCCTTATCGACTCTGGCAAACATGAACAATGCAAATTTTGCAGGCAGCGGCAGGGGACAGGGGAAGGGGGAGAGGTCTCCAGGAATTGTAACTCTTGACTGCGGTGAGTCACACAGGGAAGCTGACGGAGCAGACTCCAATGCCTCACAGGGATAAGGCAAGGCCAAGAGGGAGTGGCAGTGATACAAGCAGCCACCTTTGTTTGAATTAGAACCGGCTTAGTTTAACCAGGAGGCCATTCACATCTACGCCTCAGCTGCTGGGTTTTGCATGGCATGACATAGCTGTCAGTGAGCGAGGTTAAGGTCAGGATGTGTGTGGTTAGATTAACAAGGTTAATATTCTCCTTTTTTGGGGGGAAAGAAGGATGTTTTGGATATGATCTAGTTTTTGGCAATTTGGCTTTTAAACCACACTTAAATAGACTCTGTACCTAAATGGTAAGTGTTTATCAGTGTGACAACTGGTGTTACTGTGCAGCACCTGCAGCTATCAATCAGGGTGTTGGCTGTCTTCTCTGGTCATTATCAAACAAGGGAGAGCACTGCTACTTAAGAGCAGGCTGAAGCAACCATGTCTGGGCTGCAACTCTGCACACTCATGTGCAAACACTCAAGAAGTACAAGAAATGTACGGGGTAGGATGATAAGGCCACCAAGATACAAATTCGGAAATCTCAGTTCCACGAACTGAGGAAGTTTGGGACTGCGGACAGTTGGTGAAATGACTGAAGAGAGCTTTTTAGGAGAGCTTTGTGGGAATCATCAGGCATCAATGAAACTTTTGCCATCTTAAGAGAATTAGTCACTCCTTTCACATCAGACTTATTTCTGCATTGACAGAGAGAATTACAAGCAATATAAAAAATGAGACGATGAAAATTTCATCTCAAGGGGTTCAGGGTGGCCACAAGTTTCCTACAATTTGGTTCCACACAGACATAGCAGTATAAACGCACAGTGCGAAGGACTTGGACTGACAGACAATCCCTTACTGACATTATGTGGTCCCTTTGTTTGCTGCAGAAAAGATACTGTTTCAGAAAAAGACCATGTAGGTAATGACAGTGATACAAAATAAACAACAACGCTGTAAGACAATAATGACACAAATAAACCAAACTGCTATGTAAGTGAACCCACTGAGGTTATAGACGCTGCGTGCGTGTGTGTGTGTGTGTGGGTGTGTGTGTGTAGTACCATGCAGAGATCTGTGGACAGGGTAATGCAAGTTGGCGTTCTGCGAGGCTGCTGAAGCCATGCAGCAGCTTGTCTCGTAAGAGCAGCAGCTGCATTCCTGAGAGATTGATAATTACCGACTGAGGAACTCTTCGCTCCAAATCTGCTTTTGGGGGCGCCCGGCGCGGGGGGGGGGGGCGGGGGCCGGGGGGGGCGGCGGGGGGGGGGGGGGGGGGGGGGGGGG